>JAVQIZ010239328.1:0-22759 GCA_036023535.2 Galaxias brevipinnis | reverse complement strand
TTTCACGTTAGTTTTGTTTGAAGTGCTACTCATATATATATATATTTATATATATATATATATATATATATATATATATATATATATTACTTTGTACACATAATTTCCCCATCTAGTCTGTCTATCCTTTCCGCTTTCTTTTTTCTTATTTTACATTAAATTCTGATCATACTATTTCTGGTTATTTCATTGAATCCCATCCATTATGTCCCAGGTTCTATGTAAGGAGGGCCTAAGTGGGGCTCGTTTCTACTGGGAGGTGACATGGAAAGGCACAGAGATCGATGTGGCCGTGGCTTACAAAGACATGAACCGGAAGGGCAAAAGCAACGACTGCAGCCTGGGCTGGAACAACAAGTCCTGGAGCCTGTATTGTTCTGAGTCTAAATACTCGTTCGTGCATGACAATAAAAGCATAGACCTAGTGATGCCCAAGTCATCGCTGATTGGAGTCTACCTGGACTACAGGGCAGGCACACTTGACTTTTACAGTGTGTCTGATTCGAATATGACCCTCCTCCACAGAGTCCAGACTACTTTTAAAGAACCCCTGTACCCTGCTTTCAGCGTTTGGGGATTTGGATCTAGTATACGACTGTGATGTACATTGGTAGAGAATGCAGGCAAAATTGTCATGCAGCAATAATGCAAGTGAAACGTGGCATTTGTACGTTTTTTCTGTCCATTGGTGTAAATCTAAATGGTATATTTGCATTGCAATATTTAATTTCCACTTCTACATTTGTTTCTTTAGATTTTGAGTGGGCCTATTGTCTTGTTCATTGGACTTTATCCTCTTGCATGTTATTTCTTTACATATAGTTATGCCTAATATTGTAGGAAAGTCGTTAGGTTATCCAATTGGTATTGCCCATGGTCTGTAATAAATAAATATATGTTTTTATTGAATGCTTACTTATAGTTGCCATACAATCATTTACACTAACTCAAACTCACGGAAGCTAGGGCACAACGTACGCATGCAGGCGTACACCAACTGTCACACACATTCTAATGCAATACTCTATCGCCCCCTGTCCCATTGTTGATTCCATCTTTCTAGCCAATAGGTTTGAGATGTACTAACACAGTACTAGGTCACTTGAAATCATTCTTTGTAATGATTGGTTGTTCTGTAACTCTGAGAGAAGTGACGCGCAACGGTCTCTTGGCTGGCAGTAAAGGCAGAGGGAGGGGAAATTTGATGGCAGTCATAAGCGCTGCAAAATACAAAAAGTCCAGAATATAAACCATTTGTTGAAAATATTTGCAACACGTTATCATAGCTATTTTTAATTTATTTCTGTTTCATGAGACGCACATATATTGTTCTTATGGACTTTTAAGGAAGCTATCTACTTTGTTGTACGGAGTTAGGCGCTTGATTAGTCTGCGAATACCGAAGGCCTTTCTACTATTACTAGCTAGCTAGCTAGCTAGCCGGTTTCAGAACAAGCTGTTCTTCATTTGGAATTGGGAGGAGGTGAGAACGCTATTATGGCTAACTTTGCATTGGCATCAAGCTTAGCTAATGATTCTGTTTAAGTTAAGTTGTATTTTGATCTTTATTTTAGACATGTCTGCAAAATGTAAACACAGTTTGCGGCTATTCTTTTGCATTACAGGCCTGATAGCTAGGCCTTAACATTAGGCTTGCTAACAAACCTCTGTTATTAGCAGTTCGCTGTTCTATACTAACTGTAACATGCTATATGCTATGCTATTGATAGCTTTTGCAGCCCAGTTAAGTGAACGATTCATTGGTGCCTACCATTAACATATTTCGATGTTCGCGTGAAGTTTACTAACGACATCACTGAACTTAAAGCCAGTTACTTGTTACATAGTCAACAGTGCTATCATTTCTTGCTATCTCATACCGTAACCATTAGCCATAAGATCAACTAGCTTAGTTTCAAAGCTTTTCCTATGCGCACTCTCCCAACGTTTATTTGCCTGTCAGCAACCAGCTGGTGTCTCACCTGTGTAAAGATTGCTACATACTTTGGTGATTCAAAGTTACTCTCTTGTGAGTTACTCAGATTTGTCAATGAACTACAGCTGTTGCTGTCATTCTTTGACAAATACATACTCCAACGTATAACCAACTTTAAAATCTTTAAAATACCTCTTATAATGACTGAATCTGCAACACCACTCTTGTCCCTCCTCAGAGAATATGTAACATACAGCCACCAACATGACATCCAGGTTTGGTAAGACATACAGCCGTAAGGGAGGCGAGGCCAACTCCAAATTCGACGAGGTCTTCAACAACAAGAAGCCCACCCTCAGCACCAAATGGGGGGAGACGACATACAAGGCTCAGTTGGGGACCAAGCGGCCCACGCTGAAACCTGTTGACGTTCCTGAACCGGCCAAGAGGCCCAGACGGGAAGACAGCGACAGCGACGAGGACCCGTTTGGGTTCGACAGCGACGATGAAAACTCCAAGACGGTCACGTCTCACACTGTGGCTACGGCGGTCAAACCGGACCAGACTGACACGGCGAAGACAGAACAGCTTCAGCTGAAGGAGAAAAGCACAGCCCCGGCACATAGCAGTGGGCACACCGTAGCCACAAGTAAGCCTATATGTACATATGAACATATTATGTTACGATAGTATAATATAGCAATGTAAAAATGGCTGCAGTCTTGTCTTAAGCACTGCAAATTGTAGGGACTTGTTGCAGGGAGACTTGCATATGTTTGTTTTGTCCTGCAGATGAGGCCTGGTTGAAGAGCTATTAGTGGCATCCATCTTGCAGAGCAGCCTACACTGTCAATAATACATGGCTTGATGAGAGATTGGTATTCTGGGCACTGAACGTGGAAAGCTCTTTGACCATGCTGGTGTTTGAGCTGATTTATGTGGCAGTCAGTGGTTTATTTAGCTTGTTTTATCAAAAGCAGAAAGACTTGAGAGCCTCACTCAACTCTTATCAGATCCTGTCCCTTTTTGCTGTCAAAGCTTTATATCAATTTGCAAGTGCATTGCATGTTGTCACAATTTGACTGTGATGTTTACAGACTCATTTTATATACCACTTCCCTGAAGCAATTTCTTTTACATCTAAACTATACCTAGTGCTGTTACGATCATGACATTTTAGTTGATGAGTAATCGTCACTCAAATAACTGCCATGAATGATTTAGTTGCCTATCAATTTAAGGTACTATTATAGTATTTTCCTTATAGTCGTGTCATAATACGCATGTGCCTTGTAAAGAAGAAGAGGCATTTATTGAACATAACATAAAAAATAATTGAGCACTTAGGCTTTTCTAATCAATAAATGCTGACTTTGCAACATTCAAACACTTAAACATCAGTAATGTGTTGTCCTCTGGGTGCAGTGAGGCACACCAGTGCTGCTTTGACAATGCAAATGTGTGGCACGTGCCGTACTGTAAGGTTAGTGCCATAGAAGTTACTAGTACGTGTGGCTCTGATATATAATCACAGAAAGTATGAAACGTGGAAAGGAGGCAACACTGCTTCCTGGGATTCACGTAGATATTAGTAGGCCTATGGGAGCAACATTAACTTTTAATCGAGTCTTAACAATACAGTTTGGAGATGGCTTTTTATTATAATGTTTACTCTAAAAATGTAGGCCAGGCTGCCTTTGGTATGTTGTAAAGGATTTTATGGTGGTGGTGTACAAGCACAACATGACCAGTGGGAACACTGCGGTTATGGAAATGTGCATAAATCGCATTGTATGTGATTGGGATCCATTGTCACCCTAACTTAAACTCATCCAGCTGTTTATTTTGGTTTCAGGCAAACAAGCTTCTGTTGATTCTTCCGTTAAGAACAGTCAGTCTGGACACAGAAACGCAGCGGACAGCAACCAGAAAAACGCCGTTCAGTCGTCACTTCTTGAAACATCCGTCTCTTCGTACCCCGCCAGGTCATCCTCCTCTTCATCCCCAACTATGGAAGTCACCCTCCGGGGTAAGGACTCCGGCCAGGACGGGCTCTCTTTCGAGGGGGCTAAGATCCCGGAACAGGAGCCTCCACCTCCTCCTCCTCCTCTGGTGGACAACATCCCTCCTTCCCCCTTCATGCTCAGACCCTCCAACAACAGGAAGTACATTCGACCCAACAAGCAGCCAACCTCGGAGACAGATGACCATGCAGCCCCCGGCAAGTCAGCCACGACCGCCAACAGCAGCACCGCGGCGGGGGCAGCCACGGGGAGCGGGAGCAGCGCCGCCAAGCCCGCGGCGGGCCGGGGCAGGGGACGGGTACGGGACTACACGGTGCTACACCCTTCCTGTCTCTCCGTGTGTAACGTCACCATCCAGGACTCGGTGGAGAGGAGCATGGACGAGCTGTCCGCCCCAGCGGCTCCCGCGGACCTCGGGGAGGCCGGACAGATGAAGAAGAAGACGGACGCTCCACCCACCAAACCCGCCAGGTAAACAAAATCCAACTAATCCTTTGTTTTGATAGTACTGCTCCACCAAACCATAACCGCATAGTTTAGAGAAATGATGACCCACTTGTGGTTATAAGGATCTCATCGTATAAGAAACTTTTTATTGTGTTACCTATACGTTCCGTAAACCTCATTTAAACATAATTTAAATGGATATTGGTCCTGCCAGATAGATGAGTCCCCTTAGAACATTAATCCTGCTTTCATGTTTGGGTTTACCCTCTGGTGTTCTTTTATGTGGGAGAATAATGTGCCATCCGTTTTTATAGTTCTTTTTGTTTATTCCAAGCTTAATTGTATAAGCTGTCGTGTGGATGTTTTTCTGGCACTGTGTAACATTCTTAGCAAAAATGGCATACAAAAAACTTCTTCTTATTCTTATACTGTTCTCCATTTGTATTGCGGTTTGTTCATCCTGATTCCTTTTCCTCTTCCTGTTGCTCCAGGTTCCGACCCACTCAGAGCAAAACCAAGAAGGAGACCAAGCTGGAGTTCTTTGGCTTCGAGGAGAAGAGCCAGGGAGAGGAGGAGGAGGCGGCCGACGCCAGCTACAAGATCAAGTACTTCGGCTTCGACGACCTCAGCGAGAGCGACAGCGACGAAGAGGAGGGCTCCCAGGCCAGGGAGAAGAGGAAGGCCAAGAAGGCTGCTGCGGCCGCTGCTGCAATGGCCATGGCGTCCGGGGTGGACAGTCCTCAGCCTGGCGACTCTCAGGACAGTCAGAGTAGCAGCAATGCAGGTACAGGGCGTGCATACACTGTTACCATGGTCTTATACGGGTTACACCTTCATCACGGTCTTATACGGGTTACACCTTCATCATGGTCTTATATGGGTTACACCTTCATCACGGTCTTGTAAGGGTTACACTGTCATCATGATCTTGTACAGGTTACATCTTCATCATGATCTTGTATGGGTTACACTGTCATCATGGTCTTACACGGTTTACACCTTCATCATGGTCTTGTATGGGTTACATCTTCATCGTGGTCTTCTAATAGTCACACCTTCATCTTCTAATAGTTACATCTTCATCATGGTCTTGTATGGGTTACACCTTCATCATGGTCTTGTATGGGTTACACATTCATCATGGTCTTCTTATAGTTACACCTTCATCGTGATCTTATACAGGTTACATCTTCATCATGGTCTTCTAATAGTTACATCTTCATCATGGTCTTCTAATAGTTACACCTTCATCATGATCTTGTATGGGTTACAGTTTCATCATGGTCTTCTAATAGTTACACCTTCATCATGGTCTTATACGGGTTACAGTTTCATCATGGTCTTCTAGTAGTTACACCTTCATCATGGTCTTATACGGGTAACACCAATCATGGTCTTATACGGGTTACACTTTCATAGGTAGTGTGTGTGGTGAAGTAGGATTTTAACTGCTGTAAAATTTCCTTGGGTCTTAGTTAAAGCTCTTTTCTCGTATTAATAAACTGTATTTTATGAATCCCTTTTTAGGAAAAAGTTTAAGTAAAATTTTTAATCTGTGAAATTATTATATGTAAGAATTTAAGACACTGTAGTCACTAAATGCAGTATTACAGTAAGCTGTTTTGGCAGACCCCGATTCACTTTAGCATGGCATATACCATTAGATAGGATCACAAAATTAAACCAATTGACTGCTCCTGTGATCAGGTGCTTGGGTTCTGTAGTCAGCTCCTGGCTGATCCTAGCTTGAGTTTTATCCTCCTGTAATAAGATGTTTCTGTATAGTCAGCTCCTGGCTGATCCTAGCTTGGGTTTTATCCTCCTCTTCTAAGATGCGCTGGAGTTCTCGGATGATTCTGGTGCTGGAGGCTCGGATGGATCGAAGTCCCGCTCAGGGAAACATGGCGACAAGTCCAAGGACCTCGGCCGGAAGATCTTCAGTGGACCCAAGAAGGTGGGGAAGGTGTGGTCCCGAACTTTCTAAAACATTTACACCCTCACCTAGGTTACTAGACTAATTCTGCCTAGATTACCTGTGGATTCACTGACTGATAAGGTTACCTAGGTTACTAGACAAATTCTGCTTAGATTACCTGTGGATTCATTGGCTGGTTAGGTCACCTAGGTTACTAGACTAATTCTGCTTAGATCATGCCATAAATCTTGATATGACTATATTGTGGTTATAATGAGGATGTGCATTATTCAATATGACGTTGTTGGGATTTGTTTTGTACTTGTCAGGGCTATTACTTTTGTTTATTGGGGATGTTACTGCTGTAGTTAACACCACCTATGTTTTATTGTTTGTTATTTCAGTCTCCTGCCAAAGCTTCGTATAACGCTCGCCACTGGAACCAGCCGGAGCCCGAGGAGGCACCGGCTCCGCCCCTGGCCCGGTCGCAGACTGCCCCGGTGAGAACACACACACACACACATACACATATATATACACATACACACACACACCCTTCAACCGTGCAACACACCCTGTCTGGGTCTGTGAGCCTCTGACATCCTACATCGTATTAGTCTAAAGAAATAAGCATGAAGTGTTGAGGTATGTTGGATCTGTTTACAACCTTCCAATATGAAACGGAAGTGATAGCGGAGTTGTGTACCGTGTTCTATAAATATACTATAACTACAGGTTATAACTACTATAAATATACTATAACTACAGGTTGTAACTACTATAAATAGACTATTACTACAGGTTATAACTACTATAAATAGACTATAACTACAGGTTATAGCTACTATAAATAGCCTATAACTACAGGTTATAGCTTCTATAAATACACTATAACTGCAGGTTATAACTTCTATAAATACACTAAATACGGGTTATAACTACTATAAATAGACTAACTGTGGGTTATAACTACTATAAATAGACACTAACTGCGGGTTATAACTACTATAAATAGACACTGACTACGAGTTATAACTTCTATAAATAGACACTAACTACGAGTTATAACTTCTATAAATAGACTATAACTACAGGTTGTAACTACTATAAATAGAGTATGACTACAGGTTATAACTTCTATAAATACTCTAACCACAGGTTATAACTTCTATAAATACACTAACTACCGGTTATAACTACTATAAATAGACTATAACTACAGGTTATAACTACTATAAATAGACTAACTACGGGTTGTAACTACTACAAATGAACTATAACTACGGGTTATAACTACTATAAATGAAGTATAACTACGGCTTATAACCACTATAAATGAACTATAACAACAGGTTATAACTACTGTAAATAGACTAACTACGGGTTGTAACTACTATAAATGAACTATAACTATGGGTTATAACTACTATAAATGAACTATAACTGTGGGTTATAACTACTATAAATGAACTATAACAACAGGTTATAACTACTATAAATGAACTATAACTACGGGTTATAACTACTATAAATGAACTATAACTACGGGTTGCTTCGTCCTTGGTCATTTGATTTGCTAGTTAATTTTGCCTACCTAGACAGATTAGAAGGAATCAGGTAAACATTGACCAATCCTGCTGTGGTCCAAGTCTTCACTTCCTGCTTCCTTTCAGGCCAGCCTATCAGGCGGCAGCAAGGACAGCAACTCCCAGAAGGATGAGGGTGTCTTCAAAGCCCCGCCCCCTCCACCCAAGGTCTTCAAGTCGGAGACCATCCCTACCCGGCCCTACCAGGACATTGTCACCGCACTTAAATGCAGGAAGGAACACAAGGAGGTCAGAAAACTAAGGCTTGCTGGGAAACGCAGTCCTATGGGCCTTATCAGCTGCTCACACACACAGCTCTCCTTGAGAAAAAGAAAAGAAGAAAATAAAAGCTTATCTGCAATTTCCCCGGGGGCTCTATGTTAACGTATTGCTCCATATTAATCTTGTTTTGACTCCCGCCTGCTTAGCTGCTGTGAATCATTCCTGACACAGTTTAAATTGTTACCATTCTTAGAAGCACTGTGTAAGCGCTTTGCAGTTTCATTTGAAACCCGGCATGGGTCTTGGTGGACGCAGGGGGGAGGAGGAGGAGGAGGGGAGGAGGGCTAGCGTTTCATTAAAGCCGCCTCTCCACTGGGGCTCAGAAGGGGCTTTGGCAGGGCTCCTTTTTGGGCCTAGGCCAAGCGGTCTGTCTGCTGCTGGTCCCCTCTGGTAGGAGCAGGGTTAGGGTTAGGAACGGTTTCAGCCTGTCTTTACTGGTCTGGGTTTAGGGATTAAGTCAGCAGACGCTGGGTCTCAGACCTAATATCATAGCGTAATGACAAGGATGGACTCTCTTTCTCTCATACACCATTCATCTCTCTATCCCTCCATCTCTCCATTCCTCCCTCTATCTTTCTATCCCTCTCCTCTTCGTCCAGCTTTACACTGTGGTGCAGCACGTTAAGCACTTCAACGACGTGGTGGAGTTTGGAGAGAACCAGGAGTTCACCGACGACTTTGAGTACCTGGAGACGGGGCTGAAGAGTGGCCAGCCTCTCAACACGCGATGCCTTAGGTGGGGCGCAACTACACATCCCACAAGGCCTTGCACCTCAGCACGCTCCACGCCACCTCACTTCCTACAAGGAACTCTCACAGCAAGCCACCCTACATAATTACACTGCATGCAAGTCTTTTACAACAACCAACTACGCTTCATGCAATTTTTTTCTTCAATTTTATTTTTTACAGCAGCTCATAAAACTTTGCAAGTGTTTTTTTCTCTATATTTAGTTTTTTACAACAACCCACTACACTGCTCACCTGACCTATTCTTACCACCACTGTACTTCCTAAATCACTCTACACTATAGCATAGCTTCCTCACTCCACATGTCCACCTAATCGCCTCTGTCCCGGATCCCTGTAGTTCTTTAGGAGACAGGATTGATTGTAGGGCTTTCAGCATGCGGTGCTTATAGTCCCATCATGGGTTGTGTATCATCAGGTTGCTCTATTCTTATACTCAACACTCCCTCTCGCTCTCTCTCTCTCTCCCATATTATTCCTTCCTTATCTCTTGCCTTTCACCCCTTCTCTCCTCTCTTCCTCCTACCCACCTGCTAATTACCTCTCTCCTCTCCTCTCCTCTCCTCTCCTCTCCTCTCCTCTCCTCCAGTATAATCAGCTTGGCCACTCGGTGTGCCATGCCTGGCTTCAGGATGCACCTGCGGGCGCGGGGGAAGGTGGCTCAGGTCTTCAAGATGCTGAGTGACGCTCCGCAGCACCCGGTGAGACTGGCCCGCCCGCCCTGACCACCATCCCTGTTTCCACCTTCAAATGAAACACTCCACAACAACAACAATAATAACACGGCACCGTTCCACACCTAGTGACTTCACTAAGTGTGAATCTTCCAGGTCCTTTATGTCTGGCGGTAGTGCTTCTACACACAGAGCCTTAGCCACCACGAGAGCTGTTTATTCATTTAGCTCATCAGTCAGTCAGCCAGCCAGCCAGCCAGCCAGCCTGCCAGTCATGCATTTTTTTTCCACTTGGCCCACTAGTGGGTTCATTAACTTAACAAGCCCATCAGTCAGTCAGCAAATCAATCCCATTCCCCATCTAACTAATATTCCAGAACCTGGGTACATGCACAGCCTCTCCCTCATAGCTCCATCTAACTAATGTGCCTATTGGTTCCAGAACCTCTACCTAATGTACCTGTTGGTTCCAGAACCTCTAACTAATGTCCATGTTGGTTCCAGAATCTCTGACTGATGTCCATGTTGGTTCCAGAATCTCTGACTAATGTCCATGTTGGTTCCATAACCGCAAAGTAATGTACCTATCGGTTCCAGAACCTGGGTCTGTGCACGGCCTCTCTCATGTACATCCTGTCCCGGGACCGTCTGAACATGGACCTGGACCGGGCCAGTCTGGAGCTGATGATCAAGCTGCTGGAGCTAGAACACGACCACTCGGTCCAACAGGACGAGCTCACTGCCAAGGAGATGGCCAAGGTGACTTGGAGGGACCAGGGGCGGGGTGGGGGGCTAATGGGAGTACAGGGGGGAGACTGGAGGAGGACAGGAGGGAGACTGGAGGAGGACAGGGGGAGGACAGGCGGGGCATGGGGATCGTTTACTAGCATCACATTTTTATTATTGCCAATCATCAAGAGTCATTGATGAATACAGTTCTACTCTAGAACGTCACAGTAACTCATTACCGCTAAATACTTTAATGATTAGATGTTGTTGAAGATGTTATTATCAGATTAAGAATGTTGTTGTTGTTTGTCAGGTGAAGGAGAAGATCCGTAAGCTGTGTGAGACGGTCCACAACAAACACCTGGACTTGGAGAACATCACGGTGAGTCCACAGCGACGTAGAAACAGAGCAACTAGAGCAGACACATTTACTGTCTCTCAGCGTCATAAAAACAGAACGACTAGAGGAGACACATTGACTGTCTCTCAGCATCATAGAAACAGAACGACTAGAGGAGACACATCGACTGTCTCAGCGTCATAGAAACGGAACGACTAGAGGAGACACATCAACTGTCTATCAGCGACGTAGAAACAGAACGACTAGAATAGACACATCAACTGACTCGGCATCATAGAAACGGAACGACTAGAGCAGACACATCAACTGTTTCCCAGCATCATAGAAACGGAAAGGCTAGAGCAGACACATTGACTCTCTCTCAGCATCATAGAAACAGAACAACTAGAAAAGCTAAAGTGGTTTATGATGTTGCTGTTGTGACGAATCCCAGCCTTAATAACACCCTGTCTTCAGGCTTGTTTGGTTGTGTAGGGTTAACACAACAAGGATAGAGGTTAAACAGGGTCTTCAGACACAAGGTCACAAATTATGATATTTTTGAATAATGTTTTGATCTGGCCCAGTGCTGCGGAGGGCCAGTGTGTTAAGAGGCTGGGATAATATATAATGGTGAGTCCACGCAGCACAGGGTCGGGGTCAGGGTAGGGGTAGGGGTCGGGGTCGGTGTATTTAGAGGATCTGTTGTTAAATGTTTTTCTTGTCCTCTCTCTCCACAGTCGGGTCATCTCGCCATGGAAGCGCTGCTGTCTCTGACCTCCAAGAGAGCTGGAGACTGGTTCAAAGAGGAACTGCGTCTGCTGGGAGGGCTGGACCACATTGTAGACAAAGGTATGCGTGCGTGCACTCTTTTTAAACGTCTAAAGGGTGTGCGTGTGTGTGTAAGTAAGCTGAGATTATAGATGACATGGCGTGTGTGTGTGTGTGTGTGTGTGTGTGTGTGTGTGTGTGTGTGTGTGTGTGTGTGTGTGTGATAGCGGGGTTCATCTCTTGACCTGTGGTTTTGTCTGCTCCCATCACTCGTCTCTGTGTGACTTAGCTGATCAGACCACTTGTCAATCTCTGTTTGTGGATTGTGGGCTTTGCCTCCAGCAGCAGGTCTATAGCTCATGCTGACAGATTAAACTGACCTTGACCTTTGTGTGTGTGTGTGTGTGTGTGTGTGTGTGTGTGTGTGTGTGTGTGTGTGTGTGTCCTACTCTGCAGTGAAAGAGTGTGTGGAGAACCTGAGTCAGGAGGATGACAAGGACAATCTGGTGGCCTCGCTGTGGGGTGCTGAGAGGTGTCTGAGAGTCCTTGAAAGTGTGAGTACTACGTCTCTACCCCCACCCCCACCCGAAGTCATCCTTCCGGGGCTGTAAATTAATACCTGAAATCAAAGACTTGCTTCACTGCTAAAATTATTTTTATGTCAAATGTCATATTACTTTTCCATCCAGGAATCAGTGTTAGTGTTCTGTGAGTGGAGCCTTAATGATCTGATCTGATACGTCTCGCTGGAATTGGTGTCAAATGTGTCTTGAAAAGTTTTGACCTCTTAAAAGGCAATTAGACGTGATAATTTCACCGTGTTAAACGAGGTTTGGCAATTAAAAAAAGCTGGTGACCGTCATTAATGTTGAGCAGATAATGTTTCTACCAGCACCCCAGTGCATCTGTCTCTGTCTCCATAGCGATATTGTTTATTTATGAAGCTCTAAAAAATGAACAGTAGAATTCTTCATTGTGACCTGTGTTTTAGAGAAGTCCTCTCTTCATGCCTGTTTTCATCCCTTATTCTTTCTCTTTCTGCTTCTCACCTGTCCCTCTCTCTCTCTCTCTCATCCCTTCATCTCTTTCTCTCTGTCTTTCTGTCTCCCTCCACCTCTCATTCCTTTATCTCTCTCCCTCTCTCTACTTCATCTCACTCTCTCTCCCTCCTCCTCTACAGGTGACTGTGCAGAACCCAGAGAACCAGAGCTACCTGATCGCCTACAAAGACTCCCAGCTCATCATCTCTGCTGCCAGGTGACAGCTAAGGGTTATATACCTAAATAACCATCCATGTATGGTAGCCCCTTAAAGTGTGACCGCACACCAAAATGCTGGAAAAACTGTTATTTTGGATGTAACTACGTGCACAACAACTATCCACCCTTTTAAAAAAACTACATTTGAAGATCAAAGTTTCAGTACCAGATCCACACGGTGGCTGAAACGAGACCCTAGTATATTATATTATATATTATATTATACTGTATTATATTATATATTATATTATATTAGATTATATATTAGATTAGATTAGATTATAGATTATTATATTATAGATTATTATATTATAGATTATGTGTAGAACATAAAAACCTCTCAAAATGTACAAGTGCACGGCCTGACGTCCCCTTACCCTGCATGGCGGGGCCTTAAAGGCAGTCTGGCTCTGTCGTTGGCTGGTTCAGCCTGCATGGCGGGGCCTTAAAGGCAGTCTGGTTCAGTCATTGGCTGAATTGGTAGTACGGCTCATTTCTGGAGAGACTTGACCT
This sequence comes from Galaxias brevipinnis, assembly GCA_036023535.2. Classification (NCBI taxonomy): domain Eukaryota; kingdom Metazoa; phylum Chordata; class Actinopteri; order Galaxiiformes; family Galaxiidae; genus Galaxias; species Galaxias brevipinnis. The sequence goes on along the minus strand of JAVQIZ010239328.1, from coordinate 9,533 downwards.
CCTGGTGGGGTCACAGCAAAGTCACAGAGCATGGGGGAAAGTGGTAAAAGTCAGAATTTCTCCTTCGAGTGTTTTCATGAAGCGTGTGTGTGACGTGTGTGTTTTTCCGGCTGGTTAGGCCTGCGTTGGTCTCCAGGCCGGTGTGTGTGTGTGTGTGTGTGTGTGTGTGTGTGTGTGTGTGGGGGTCCTGCCACTGTCGTCTTGAACTGAGCTGTCACACTGATGCATCACACCTCCTTTCACCTGCGGCCATCGCTGCCCTGACCCCGGCCAAACTTTGACCCCTCTTATCTAACACCTGTCTTTCTGTGCCTCTCGTAGACTTGTCTCTCTCTCTCTCTCTCTCTCTCTCTCTCTCTCTCTCTCTCTCTCTCCCTCTTCCCCCCCCCCCCCTCTATACCAGTGGTTTATAGTGTATTTTGTTCCTAATTAAAAAAACCAGTCCTCAAGGAATCCCAGCCATGCCAGGAATTGGATCTTCCCTCGTGCCAGCACACCTGGTGCTATTAGTCAAGGCCTTGCTGTATGAGACTAATTACACCAGGTGTGTTAGAAACTGGGAGGATGAAATATCTGGAATGGATGAGGGTCCTAGAGGACTGGATTGGGAACCACTGCTCTCTCTGTGTTTCTGCCTTTCTCTCTCTTTCACTCTGCGCTTTCTCTCTTTCCTTTGTTTCTTTCTGCGCTTTCTCTATCTCCCTCTCTGTTTCTCCCTGTGCTCTCTCTCTTTGTCCCTCACTCACTCACTCACTCACTCACTCACTCACTCACTCAGTCCCTATCACTCGTATTCAAACTCTCTCTCTCTTCTTGTTGCTCAGTGTTGCGGTATTGTGAATCAGCATTTCTCTGTCTCGTATGTTTTGACTTCTCCCTCTCTCTCTCCCTTTCTCTCTCTCTCCGTCTCTCCCTGTCAGAGGGCTGCGTCACTGTGAGGACATGGTCCAGCGTTACAGCCGAGAGGTCAACAGTTCCCTGTGCTCCTCAGGCACTGCCCTGCCTCACTGCAGTTTCAGCAACGTAGGCAAGGCCGTGGAGGACTGCATGAGAGCTGTGATAGGAGTACTGCTCAACCTTACCCATGACAACGGTGAGACACACACACACACACACACACACACACGCACACACACACAGGGCCGTGGAGGACTGCATGAGGGCCGTGATAGGAGTACTGCCCAACCTCACCCATGACAACGATGAGACACACACACACACACACATACACAGTCTCGGTTTAGGAGGCCGGTCGGACAAACACACACCCCTCTGGTGTACTGACAGTCTGTGTGTGTGTGAGAGTGGTACTACGGGTCACAGTATGTCTTCATCATCACTTTGGGTGTACCGTTCATGTGTAGAGAGAGTCTAACCTTTGACCTGTGTGTTTCAGAGTGGGGCAGCACCAAAACGGGGGAGCAGGAGAGCCTGATCGTCACGGCGCTGAGCTGCGTGCTCCGTGTTCCACGCTACATCCCTCAGGAACAGCGCTTCGACGTCCGAGTCCTGGTAAGAGGGGCCGAACCACCACACACACCGTCACCGGGGCAACGCAACCTCACACGTCAACGCTAACCAGTCACCAAGGCAACGTGGCGCGACACGCAGCCAATCCGTCTCAAAGTTGATGATGATGTTTGGGCGCTCTGCCCTGTCAATCACAGTGGTGACAGCAGGAGAAGCCACAGTTCACTCATCAGCGCCCAGGACCCACCCTCCTTAATCTAAGGCTCTCTGCCTGTTCCTAAATGTCGCTGAGGAGAGCTGTGACCAGCGTTGGGTCAGCGTGATGCGTCTCCTCTCTGGCTGTTCTAAGATCTCCCCCAAGCGGGCCAAAAGGGCTCCCTGTTGCCCGGGTAACAGATTTGTAGTTTGCGGCTTGCTGCGTACTGATTGTACCTATTATTTTAGTTTGACCGGGTTAACACGATAGAGAGAGGCAGAGAGGGGAATCACTGTTATTACGCTCAGCAATCACTCCAGCTCTGACCCACTGCTCCTTGCAACCACAGCCGAGTCTTGATTGTTGGCCGTGAGAAAAATAAAATAAACGCAAAACGTCCTTGGTGAAACGTTTTCTGACATTGCCTCCTTTGTGCGGTATGTCTAGGTCTGTTTTCAAACGTCTGTCTGTGTGTCTCCTCCCGTTCTCAGGGTATGGGTCTTTTGATCAACCTGGTGGAGTATAGTGCCAGAAACCGCCATTGTCTTGTGGAGATGGAGTTTGATGCCTCCTGCTTAAACGACAGCCAGCTCCAACCACAGGGGCACACAGAGACCAGCCCGGCCCCAGCTGAGGTACCGGGAGACGGGGCCGAGGAAAAGGCCATGGACCCTGACTCTGGAGCTCTGGTGGCCCTGGTTAAGGTTAGAGTTTAGGCTGGGTTGCCAGAGTGGCGGGTTGCCAGGTTGGCTCGTCGAAGAAGCCTGTGTTGACTTTTGTCTCTCTCTCTCTCTCTCTCTCTATCTCTCTCTGTGTCTGTCTCTCTCTCTCTCTCTCTCTCTCTCTCTCTCTCATTCTCTGTAGTTCTTCCTGGATCGAGAGCAGGCTGCTATCAAGGCCGAGGCGCAGACTGATGACCTCATCAGCGAGGCGCCCAAGCCTCAGCTGGACAAGAGCGGGGAGTGGCAGGAGACGTCGGGGGAGATCCAGTGGGTCGCCGCGGAAACCAACGACAGCCAAAACGACAACGACAAGGAGAAGGAGAAGAAAGAGGAGGAAGAGGAGGAGGAGCTGGACCTCAACAAAGGTGTGTGTGCGCGTGTGTGTGCAGTAGTTGTCATGCTCCCTGCCTTCACTGACAAAGTCTGAAGGATTTTATTTCCTTTACAGCAACTTGATCTTGAACTAGATTAGGATATTTTAATGTACTTATTTTTTATTTTCAAAGTAAATGTGGACAGTTTATCTGTGTGAATGAAAGTTAGTAAAGCAAGAAAAATGCTTTCAAAACGACTTCCATTTAAACTTTAGTCATCACATTATATGTTGGACTTCCTGGTTTGGGTCTGATTGGTTCCTCCTTCCTGTATTTGCAGCCCTGCAGCATGCTGGGAAACACATGGAGGACAGCATTGTGGCGTCATACACCGCTCTGCTACTGGGCTGTCTGTGTCAGGGCAGTCAGGTAAGACACGCACACGCGCACACACACACATACACACCCTACATACACACACACACCACTCTTCTACTGGGCTGTCTGTGTCAGGGCAGTCAGGTAAGACAGACACACACACACACATACACACAAACCCTTAATGCCGCTCAATTAGATTTAACTACTGAATTCTGCCATTACACTACAAACCCTTTTTACGTTGGTTGGCTGGAGAGAAAGAAGGGCAGCGGTATTCTGTGTAGTCCTTATGACCGTATGTTAATGTGGGCTTCAGGTGAATGTTACTACTGTGAGGGAACGCCTTCCCAAAGGAGACTTCTCCATCATGACTGAGATGCTGAAGAAGTTCCTCAACTTCATGAACCTCACGGTACAGCTCTCTCTCTCTCTCTCGCTCGCTCTCTCTTTCTCTCGCTCTCTGTCTCTGTGTGTCTCTCTCTCTCTCTCGCTCGCTCGCTCGCTCTCTCTCTCTTTCTCTCGCTCTCTGTCTCTGTGTCTCTCTCTCTCTCTCTCTGTGTGTCTCTCTCTCGTTCTCTCTCGCTCTCTCTTTCTCTCGCTGTCTCTCTGTGTGTCTCGCTCTCTCTCTGTGTGTCTCTCGCTCTTTCTCTCTCTCGCTCTCGCTCTCTCTCTCTCTGTGTGTCTCTCTCTCTCTCTCTGTCTCTCTCTCGTCTCGTCTCTCTCTTTACCGCTCTCTTTACCTCTCGCTCTCTCTCTACCGTTCTCCTTGACTCTCTCTTTATCTCTTTCTCTCTCCCCCTCTCTTTTACTATCTGTCACTTTTAGGACTTGACTGTGATTTCCATTTTTGTAGAATAAAAAAAAAACACTTGTATATTTTTGTATTGCGTGTGACCTTTGACCTCCATGTTTCCCTACAGTGCGCCATGGGCACCACCGGACAGAAGTCCATCACTCGGGTCATTGACTACCTGGAGCACTGTTAGCAGACCCCCCTTCCCCTCCCTCCCTCCCTCTCTCCACGTCCCTCACCTCTCCACCGGCACAAGGTACAACTACAGTCCCTTCAGTGTCCCTGAACTTCAAACTTTCAGTCACTGAGCAAACCACACACACACACCCACACACACACACACACACAGACACACACACACACAGCGAACAGTCTCGTCATCGGAAGCACAGCCTGGACCAAAGTCACATTCAGGGAAAACTCTCCCAGATAAAGCGTTGTGTAACTACCGTGTGAACCTTCACCTTCACTGGAGGCTGAACTGTGGTGTGAAGGAAGAGCCCGTTACGCAATTCCAAAAGTCAAAGGAAACGGATCCCTTTTCTTTACCCAATGCACTTGACCTCAACTCACTGGGAAAGTTGACTTGGCAAGTTAAGAAGCTGTTATAGCAAGGAGCCTGACGGTTCACATGGAGTCAGTCGGCACCTTGCACAGCCAGTCTCTTAGACGGAAAGTCAGTCAGTAAGCTCTATAAGGAAACAGTCTGGAAGCTCTTTAAACAGTCAGTCAGTCTAGAAGCTCCTTAAACAGACAGTCAGGAAGCTTGTTAGAAAAACAGTCAGTCTAGAAGCTCTTTAAACAGACAGTCAGTCTGGAAGCTTGTTAGAGAAACAGACTAGAAGCTTTTTAAACAGTCAGTCAGTCTAGAAGCTCTTTAAACAGTCAGTTAGTCTAGAAGCTCTTTAAAGAGTCAGTCAGTCTAGAAGCTCTACAGTCAGTCAGTCTGGAAGCTCTTTAAACAGTCAGTCTAGAAGCTCTTTAAACAGTCAGTCTGTCTGGAAGCTCTTTAAACAGTCAGTCAGTCTGGAAGCTCTTTAAACAGTCAGTCAATCAGTGGCCTTCTTGTTTCCTTTGTACATGACCTATGAACTTATAGGCAACAGTCAGCTTTTAAAATGTGTCTGCTCATATTTGATTCTGGTCGAAAATAAATGGACTGGCATTTCATTGGCCTGGCCGTTCCACCCTGCATTACGTCTCTGAGGTTAGATATTTAAAAAGCATGAAGGGTCTCTAAAATGTACAGCCCTATGCAAAGGTTTTAGGTAGGGGTCAAAAGAAATGCTTCAAAGTAAGAATGCTTTTCACAAAATATAAACGTACATTTTATTTGAATTAATATAACATCCATCCATTAGCTATACCGCTTATCCTATGCAGGGTCGCGGAGGGGCTGGAGCCTATCGCAGCCGACACAGGGCGACAGGCGGGGTACACCCTGGACAGGTCGCCAGTCCATCACAGGGCCTTATTAATAAAACAAAGGGAGTGAAAAGAAGGTCTATGTCAAATCAATATTTAACGTGACCACCCTTTGCCTTCAAAACAGCATTGCCCTGCCTAAAACCTCCACACAGTGCTGTACATTTTCCCAATGCTTTTGTCCATACTCCTTAGTGACAGAGCACTAAGTAAAGCTACATCAAAAGCTTTGTTCGAATCGTCAGTGAATTGAAAGTCAGGTTGGAACTATGTGAGAGAGCTCCAAACAGACCTGGTAAGATCAGCTTTGACTTGTGTGTTGTGTTAGCAACATTGATGTTTTTAAATCTCGGCCCAGAAAATCAACCTGTGTCAAGTTCAAGGAGTACATCTGAACTCATGGATCATCAACATACAATCAACTCTGAGTTGTTTTTTTAACAGAGCACCCATTGTTCGCTGCCCAATCTGTGGAAAGACTGAATATTTGTTTTTGATCAACGAGGGGTTTTAAGAAGGGACGTTTGTAGAAGGGAAATGGAAAATCTCTTAAAGCAACAATTTCATGCTGTGATTGGGCCCACTGGACTGGAGGATGCTGTTTCCAGCTGGGGGGGTGGGGGTGGGGGGTCGTATGTCTGAAAGGATGCTCTTATTATGCTACATTGTGAACAGAGCTGTTGGAGAAATCTACCGTTCTGTCTTATTTTGTTTCTCTTTAAACTTGGCACTTGGATGCGAAAGCCCACATGCTTAGATCAGTGTGTTGACCCCACATGCTTAGATCAGTGTGTTGACCCCACATGCTTAGATCAGTGTGTTGACCCCACATGCTTAGATCAGTGTGTTGACCCCGCATGCTTAGATCAGTGTGTTGACTCCACATGCTTAGATCAGTGTGTTGACCCCACATGCTTAGATCAGTGTGTTGACCCCACATGCTTCGATCTTTGTGTTGACCCCACATGCTTAGATCAGTGTGTTGACCCCACATGCTTAGATCAGTGTGTTGACCCCACAGGCTTAGATCAGTGCGTTGACCCCACATGCTTAGATCAGTGTGTTGACTCCACATGCTTAGATCAGTGTGTTGACTCCACATGCTTAGATCAGTGTGTTGACTCCACATGCTTAGATCAGTGTGTTGACCCCACATGCTTAGATCAGTGTGTTGACTCCACATGCTTAGATCAGTGCGTTGACTCCACAGATCAGTGTGTTGACTCCACATGCTTAGATCTATGTGTTGACTCCACATGCTTAGATCTATGTGTTGACCCCACATGCTTAAATCTACAGTACTGTGCAATTGTTTTAGGCATGTGTGAGGTCTTTAAAGTAAGATTTTTATTTAATGTTTTTTTTGTTTCATCGTTTTTTTCTTCTTTTTATCCATTCATAAAATACCAAGTGAGGGAAAGCAAATCTGTATCAAATCAACATTTGGTGTGACCACCCTTCGCCTTCAAAACACCATCCCCTGCCTAAAACGTATGTACAGTACTGTATGTGTTAACCCCACATGCTTAGATTAATGTGTTTCATACAGTACCCTCCCTCCCAAGCTGACCTCCATTTATATGAAAATAGAGGAACTTTAATTATCTGTTTGATTCCGCGTAATTTAATTATACATTTAATAATAATGTGTGATATTACTTGAGAAATTATTGCATCGTATTATTTTCTTTTATTTTTAAATGTTTTTTGCTTTGTTATTATCGATTTTTAATGTATTTATTTGACCAGTTTTGGTTTTGCAAGTTTTACCTAGAGATCATGTGACGTGTTGTGTTCTCTCCTGCTTGACATACGCGTTTCAATGATGTATAGACGTCTTAGGGCTCTTTGGCGTGTTGGATTGACACACACACACACACACACACACACACACAGTTAAACAATGTTTAGACGTAGTACTGCTCCGAGTGGATAGGTTGAGCTCACTCAGCCCTCTTGATGATGAAAGTTTCCGTAAGGCGATTCTTTGCCCTTTTTAACACATTTTCACTCATCGCCATGGGTGCAGTTCTACTGCCGTCATCACTTTACATTAGCCATTCAATTAGCAGCCGTTTTTTCTTTTTTTAGCAACACATACAAGATTGTTATAGCGTGAATTCACCCAGTCACCATTTTATTTTTAGGACAAGCTCTCATATACCCCTCTCAATGTTATTGTACCCCTTATTGAACAGACCATACAAGTACGCTAAACCCCCCCCTCTCTTCCTATGCGATTGAATAACAGCCATACTTGCATCTGATTACAGATGATTTTTCTCTTCTTTGCTGTTCTGTAGTGCTGCAGTGAGGGTGTCCACTGTCACAAATCACCGTGCTAATCTGATCCTTGTGGGGGAACTGTAGAATGTAAATAGGACTGTACATAAAGGCGACTGGACGTTAGCAAGCTAGACTACTTGTTTTGGTTTTTTTTGGTTTTATTTTAGCTTTCTTTTTTTTTTTTTTTGGGAAAACTGATATTTTTGTTTTATACAATATTTCTTGAGTTGTGTAATTTCCAAAAATGTAATTGCAGGATGAAGATAACAAAAAAAAAATTTGTACCAGTTTCAAAGACTTTTGTCTCTGTATACTTAACTAAAAAATTGTAAATAATTGTATCTCAAAATAAAAACAGTTGCTACTTTCAATACAGCCACATTCTTCTCCTTGTTTTATTGGCTGTGCCTCTCTGTTGATTCATTCCCACTATGACTAGAGTTGTTTCATTGTTTTTGGGCTGAAATAGACAAACAGCTTTCCAAGAACAAATGCTTTGTATTGGTATTCATATGAACGGCTATTCAGTGCATGAGCGTGTTCACTCTTCCTGCCACTTTTCAAACCAGAGACTGATTGTCTGAGTGCGTGCGTGCGTGCGCGTGCGTGGGCAGGCGCTACTTTGTATGTCTAGAATGGATGAAAAAGAAAGACATTGTCTGACTTCACTTTTAGTTTGTAGCGAACCAACAACAACCGTCGTGTTTCTGAATACCGGCTGTCGGCGGCATAGCTTTGTTTTGTTTTTATTTTATTTGTAATAATGATATTTCTTGTGTGTATTTTGTAATGATATTTATTGTATTGGGGACCTATTTCAGATTAAACTACATCTGAAAAATGAACCAGAGAAATTCAAATATGTCATACAGGACCAGGAGAAAGCACAGAGAAGCACCGTAATTATTGGTGCACATCTGAGACTAGATGTCTTGGTGATTAGGCTCTCCATCACCCTCTCCCAGTCATGTTATAAAGGGCCATCATGTAGAGAATCATAAATTTGCGTGTGCTTCCTTGGTGTCGATGAAGCACATTAAAAAGTATTTGAACCAAAAGAAAAAAATACATTTTATTTCTAAATCATTATTCTAAGGTGTCTCTTTCTTCCCTTCTAACACACATGCTGTTTTCAGTGGTGAATGAGAGTTTACGCTCATTGCTCTTTAACATTCATCAGCTGAGTCATGTTATTGACTAGGGATAGTAACATTCCGCTGTTGTCATGGCTGCAGCGGAGTAGCTAAGTCCAGGATTGGCCAATTATTTTGACTTGGATTTTCAACGTCACAAATCAGTGAAATTCAGAACAGCTTGTGAAATAGAGAATGCACAAGGCACAGATTCAACTTTTTCATGTTGTTGGTACAATCCCCATCAGTGATACAATGTTAGACAAAGAAATTGTCAAAATCTTACATTAGGAGCCCTTAAAGCAGACGAGACGACGGCTCTGACTGACAGACAGGTTGGACTGACTGTTTGGAACATGAAGCAGGCATCAGAACAGGATGTTCATCCACTTTGCAGCTCAAAGTAATCAGCCTTATCAGAGAGCCGCCATGCTTCCCCTCAGGATCAATGTTTGGAGTGTGGAGTGTAGACGACAGAGGGTAGCAAGGGAGTGGGGTGTGTCTGCCTGCTTGTCTGCATGCATGCTCAGTGTGTGTGTTTGCCTGCCTATCTTTTGTTGGCTGGCTGGCTTGCTGGCTGAAAGAGAAATGGGGAAATATAGAGATATAGACTAGAGAGATAGAAATACAGCCTTAGGGCCCAACTCCATGGGGGTTCCACAGGAGTGGGGAGGAGCACTGAGGACCCCCCACACGTACACACACAGCTACTACTCCTTAGGTAGCATCACGGACTGAGCCCCCCCCCCCCCACGTGCTTGTCTGTCTCTCTCTCACTCTCTCTCTCTCTCTCTGTCCATCGTTCTTGCTCTT
>JAVQIZ010239326.1:0-12389 GCA_036023535.2 Galaxias brevipinnis | reverse complement strand
TTGGATATTGTAACAGTTAAAAATAATTTTCATTAGTGTATATATTTTAACCAATGAACATGGGCGCATGTAAAAAGTGGTCAACTCACAGCTCTTCTGTGGTAATATTGAATAGAGATACCGTTAAGTAATATTGAATCAAGATACCGGTAATTTTAGAGTAAGTAAGTATTTGAAATTACAAAACAAACAGCAACAATTGCAGTTCAACTTTCTATACATGGTTAGTAATACAATATTCATATCAATGCGTAGCTTTAGATTCATATAGTACTTTAGGGTTCATTGAACTTTATTGGCGACTTCAGACAAGGCAGAGACAGGAAGGCAATAATTAATGATAAAATAATAAAACACATTACATAAACCATTGGTTAATGAATGGAGCAGTGGGGCAGACAGAGGAGGCAGTTCAGAGAAGAATGAAGGCAAGGGTTGATTTATGCCCTTGCCTGCTGCTTCTGCTGGAACTCAGCGATTCTGTTTTCCATCACCGGCCTAAAGTGACGAATTAAACCCTGCAAAGATGGCATATCAACTTACTGTTGCATTCTTTAAAATAACTCGATACTGGCCATTGCCATTTCCTATGAAAGATTCTGAAGTAATAATGAACATTTCTATATTGTTGTAACTATGTAACTAATACAGTGTTTAAATCCCACAAGTTTCTATCATCTGGGCACTCTATACGTGTGCAGACATTCAAGCAAAGCAGCTAAATAAATAAAAAACAATCATGTGAACCCCCCAAGAACATGTACTTTATGTAAAGATGTACTTGCCTGCACTGGCCATGCAGCACCATCACCCAGAGCACAGATGGTATGGCCTTCAATCTGCTTGCTAATCTCCCAAATCATGTCAATCTCTGCCGCTCGCGCATCTCCACGCACAAAACGCCACATCATGTTATTCATCCAGTCCACTCCTATGAAGAAAAGGGGGGCAGAGGAACATTGAGAATTTATTTTTCAGCATTAGGATTAATTTAATAATTCACCAAAGTAATGATTACAAATAGTTCCTCACCCTCCCTGCAGGGTGTGCACTGTCCACAGCTCTCATGTTTGTAGAACTCAATCAGACGAGCAATCGCTCGGATAATATCTGTCTGCAAAGAGAACAGCAGGCATTTCAAAGACTGGACAACCACAATGCCTGCTGGACAAACGTAAATTGGCTCCTTGGGGAATATTCAAATTAACAGTCAAATTACAGAGACAGATTTTGATATTGTCTGACTACTTGTCCAGTATAAGAGGTTGACACATTTTAGTTGTGTCCTTTTCCATAGATTTTCCACAAATGCCACATCACAGGAAGCGCACAACATTCTATTTCATAAAAGCCATCTCTTTGGCTGTTAAGGCCTTTACACACCGGGGGCGTAACAAATAAAAGACATCTCTTTGGCTGTTAGACAGAAGTACAAATATGTGTAGTTCTTTTTCATAATCTTATCATAAAGCAAAGAGGGGATTTTATGTCAGCTTCACAGCAAGGATACAATTTAATGATTGGACTCAATTTCGAAAGACTATATGTAGACCATGTAATGTAAATATAAACAAACTTATTAAAGGGTGTCCAATTTATAATTTTATTCTAGTCCTAACCCTAGTTACAAGTCTGTGCTCTTTGTTTTTCTGAATTATTTTCTCAGTATGCTTTGCTTCCCTCTTTGGTCATCTTGCTTCCTCTTTAGCTTCCACGGTCCACCAATGTTGGCCTACACCTTCTAAAACACATCTAGATCGCTCAGGAAGATCATGTTGCCCGTAGCCATTTATTACAAAATGGAAGTATATGTATAATTGCAATCGTGGCCATGCATACGTTTTCTGTTTTACAAAGCTTCTCCTAAGTTAGTTACATATTTGAAATGAATTCTGACTATTCGCATTCAGTTATACAATAAACGTAAGTAAGCAATTAAATAAGTAATTAATCCATTACACAACCTTATAAATATTTGTTGTTTGAAGATAAAGGGACAAGTTATAACAGCAACTGAACCATTACGGTACGTTTCACCATAATGTGACTTAATTTATGCCTCTTGTTTTTGGGGCAAAAGGCTGTAAAGTATTATTCTTTTTAACTAGTTTACTTTCAACTAAACAACCTATCCACATTGACATGCATCGACTCCCAAATCATTACTGAAAGACACTATTAAAATTATATTAATTAGCCTCTGAACAAAGCACACTTTTTATAAACCCTTCACCGAATAACACCTAACCAGAATCACAGGGGCAGGAGTCACAGAGAAGGGGCACAACAGACTGACTTTAGAGGTCTACCAGATCGGTTATATTTGCGTAAATATTCTGGGAGGCTACCTGAGCGTACGAGTAGTGTTATAACAACATATTTTTTATGGACAAGCATAAAATATGTTTCACATGTCTCAAAAAGACTACATTACCCAGTTAGTAAAATCTAGTATTGACTTACAGATTTGTCCATGACAATTATAGCCGCGGTTCCCAGGCCTGTTTGGGCCTGCAGAAGCCCATCAAAGTCCATCAGGACAGTCTCACACACCGATTTGGGGATGAGAGGTGTTGAGGAGCCACCAGGAATAATGGCTAACAGATTATCCCAGCCTCCACGTACTCCACCTAAGACACAGATGGTCATTCTGATCAGTTAAGCTCAATTTGATTCTCTGCTTCTTGCTTTTTGGCAATTGAAGTGACAGTTGTCAGAGTGACTTAAGCCTCATTATACCTGCATGTCTTTCAATAAGGTCTTTGAGAGGAACAGACATCTCTTCCTCAACTGTGCAGGGATGGTTGACGTGGCCCGAGATGTTAAACAATTTAGTGCCAGAGTTCCTCTCTCTACCAAAGCCCAAGAACCACGAGCCTCCACGGCGACAGATAGTGGGAGCCACGGCAACGGTCTCCACATTAGCAACAGTTGTAGGGCAGCCAAAAACACCTTGCAAATAGTGAAATAATTTGTAAAATCTTATTGCCTTCAAAATCATTTTAAATATAAACTAAGCCACAACATTACATCCAATGTTGTGAAAACGCAAATGTATTACAAATGCACACCATTATAACAATCAACCACACCACCAGTTTAGCTACTTACCCACATCAGCGGGGAATGGGGGCTTCAGGCGGGGCTTCCCCTGCTTGCCCTCCAGGGACTCGATTAGTGCAGTCTCCTCTCCACAAATATAAGCACCTGCACCACGCATCACAAACACGTCAAAGTCGTAGTCGGTGCCACAGGCATTCTTACCAATTAGCCCAGCTGCATAAGCCTCGTTAATGGCCACCTGGAAAATAAAGTAAAATAAAAATTTTAAAATAGTTACAATTTTCCAGCATGCAGTCTTTTTATTTGTGCTTATCAAACCATTTTTTGTTTAATGTTGTATCTAGTGAACTCCACCTGTAGATTGGACGACTCATTGTAGAACTCTCCCCTGATGTAGATGTAGGCAGCACGGGCTCCCATAGCCCTCCCAGCCACTAGACAGCCCTCCACCAATTTGTGAGGGTCGTTGCGCATTATTTCCCTGTCTTTGCAGGTGCCAGGCTCTCCCTCATCAGCATTCACCACCAGATACTTGGGTCTAAATGACAGATTGCAACGTGATCAGGTAGTTGCAGATGCTGTGGCCGGACTAACTGAATATAAGAAAAAGACGTCTGTGTGAATGTGTTCTCTTACCTTCCATCACTAGGTTTGTTCATGAAGCCCCACTTCATGCCTGTGGGGAAGCCAGCTCCACCCCTGCCACGCAGGCCAGACACTTTGATCTCATTTAGGATCCAGTCTACTCCCTTCAACATGATCTCCTTTGTCTTATACCAATCCCCACGGCTCAAAGCTCCCTTCAGCCTAAACAGAAATGGAGTAACTGACATTAAGACTAGGAACTACTGGGTATACTAGACTTTTCCTGAATATGTAAAAAATAGGATGTTTTATATACCGCAGAAAAATATGAAAGGTTATCGCAATATGTGGCCTTACTTCCAATCATGACGGCCATATAGGTTGGTGAAAATCCTGTCCTGATCACTCAGTGGTCCAAATGTTGTTTTCTTTGGACTTTCCTGACAAAGCAAAGAGAAAACCAATGTTCTTACAATAGCAATTATCTTTGTGTGTCACTGTTACCATTGTAACTAACAACTCCGAGGCTTAATATTGGAAACAACTACCAGAATGATGCTGTGCATAGCCTTTTCCAGAATATAATGTAGCATATAGCGCTGGGAAAGTCACATGGATTATACCTGAGTGGCTGTGCTGTTGAATCGGGTAAGGGTTGTCACCCCTAATTGACTGACAGCGGCTGGGGCGCGTGAGGTCACACACCCCAACGACCGAGACAGGGACATCATCCTTAACTGTGCATGCGAATCCAGAGAAAAATATCGTTTTCATAAATTTGTTAGATGTAGTTTATGCATGAAAGCAACGTAAACATTCTGGGAAAAAAAATTGTGCAAGGTTATATAACACACCTAAATTTGCTAACCCATAAGAACGTCGATATTAGCCTGCAGTGATGTGCTAAAGTAGGAGATGGAAATGTCACATATCGGCGACAAATGTTTTTGTCATTGCAAAACCTACCAATACCTGTGATGTAATCTAGCAAGGTGATAACATTAGCCGACAGCGACACTAACAGTGAAGCTAAGGACGGTTTCGTAACGTTACACAACTTCCAGCACTAGCTACACTCAGTCTGAACGTGCAATGATATGTATTCAATCAGAGAATACCAAAAACATGTTTTTTGTATTTCATTTGAAAATATATAAAATTACATTTAGGTCGAACATCTGAACTAAAACAGATGTTGAAAGTGACATGGTAAGATAAGTAACGTTATGACCTCCAATACCGCTGGATTTTGAGAGATCTAACTCAAAAGGCTTGCAAAATTGATTTCAATTGTATATTGCCATCTCTACGAAGGATTCGCATGACATTTTTCTATTCTGTTGGGTATTGAATTATCTAGAAGGGATCCAAAAGACGCTTCCAAATAGCGAGTCTTTAAAAAACATACCTTCTGTGAGTGTCCCGACCAAAGCTAGTTCTGTTACAAAATGTTGCGTCGGAAGCAGATTATTAGTTAGCCCGGAAACACTTCTAATAAAATCCGCAGGGTGGTGCTGTACCCTAGAGATTAATGTTGTATTTATAAATGTCGGTTCTATCTATCGATCCACGATGACAACACCACTTCATTCGGGTTTAGGGCCTTTATTTGATAAGCAAGGCCTTTTACCACCACTTTACATAAATAAGGAATACAGGGAAATTCAAAAAAACTGTTAAAGACACATTGTAAAAGATCATAAGAAAACAAATCAACACATCAATAACAAATATTCTGTATTCAATTCAAAGGATAATTTTAAGAGCAGTATATTTTTCAAAGAAATGAAGGGTGCATGGGTGTATGCAAAATAAATGTAACAAAGTGAATAACTTTTCATCAGTTACTCACTCAACAACACGCATGAAAGGTCAGTGATTAATGCTAAATCATCACTGCTCTAAAAGGTTGATGCAATGAATGGAGAAAGTGATGGGAGAGAATAAAAGGCAAAAATTACAAATTAATAACAACTAATGTAAAATTGGGTAGAAAATAGGCTATTGTCAGGTAATTCATAATATATTAAGTCATAAACAACCAGCTTACATAGACTTAATGAACTTTACATGATGCCCTTATATAGAACTTTTCCCACTCGGACTGAAAAGTATTCCCAATATTCTACAGCCTGTAAAAAGATTAAATATTAACTAGATATAAGATAAAAATGGCAAATTCTGTCAAAAAGCGACCTGCAGTAAAAAATATGTTTATTGTGTGTGTCATCAGATCAAAGAACAAAAAAGGTAGAACAGCTTCTCTGTGTTTTCTCTGTGTATATTGAACTCTTAAACTATAAGGTACAAAACTATTGTTTCAATCATAGCATTAGTCCGTAGCAGAGGATGCAGGGTCTCCTACGAAGACCTCTTTTTAACAGGAAGTAATGATGTAATATAATTCAGACAACTAAAACACTTGTGCTCTTTAAGCGAAGCGTCATATCATAAGCTCCCAATTTGAGATGACTTTCTCAGCAAATTCCTGTCCATTGCCACTTAGATTCATTCTCAGTTACTTGTTCATCATGCACTCTCTGCCTCTCATATTTCTCTTGATGTGTGCTAGTTATTCAGGGAGGCAATCCTGATTGGACCAGGTGGGCGCAGTTCGGTCCAAGCGGTCCTGAGCCACACTTTCAAAGGCGTTCCTCATCAATGGGTGCTCCTCTAGGACCTCATTGAAGCTGTCCACGCTTAGGGAGTATAGACGACAGTAGGTATCAGCCCTAACACTGGCTGTACGTCGTCCACGGGTCAGCAGGCAGATCTCTGAGCCAAGGAGAAAAGACAATGATCTGCCTGACAGTCTGACATCCCAGAGGCATTCCTCTCTAAATACAGCTTGTGGAGTTTAGGAGCAGAGTAAATGGTTTCTGCAGTAGTTCTTGCGATTCAGTATGTGGCATCTGTAGTCCAGCTTTTCGAGCAGGTAAATTCCTCTGTAAGCCCAGTAGAGGCCCTTCCGAATAAGAGGTAAAGTCTACCCATGTTTTAGGATAAAGGCTAACCCCTTCTCTAGCTGTTCTACAATCATTATACAAAGTCATCAGCCACACAAGCTGGAGTAGAAGCCTACTCCACATCAAACCAGCTACAGCTTTAGCGTTCGCATACCTGGTCACCCAAATTTATCAATGCACTCAAGGTCATAAAAGCGAATTGGAGCAAAACGTAAAAGGAAAGTAAATAGCTGCATGCAACTCATCAATAGATAAATCAAACAACTCACCTCCAAAATAGGATCCGTCACTTAGAACAATCTCTCTTTTGCCTCGTGGAAAAACAGTGATGCAGCCATGTTGAATAAAGTACATTTTTCGGCCCAGTGTTCCCTCCCGTATAACATAGTCTCCAGGCTGAAAGACTTCAAACTGCAGCTTGGTTAGAATCACTGTCACAAAGTGAGGGTCTGTGTTGGCAAACATGGGCATGTTGGCTACCAGCCCACGGCAGTTGAAGCTGACAATCTCCTAATATTAGGAAAGAGAAACGGGAGCTATTTAGAAATATCCGTGCGTAATCCAGCAAGTTTATATCAAATGAATACTGTATAGTATAGAATAAATATAGTACACAATATTAATGCTATAGATAAGAGGAAAGACGAGTAAAGATGTAGACAAGTCTGTGTAGGACAATATAGTCTCTGTATTTGTGTGTGTGCATACGTGTGTGCATGTGAGAAAAAGAGAGATTAAGGGACTGAAGGTTGAACCAGCAGACCTCCTTAAGTGGATCACTGAGTTCTCCAAGGATGCTGTCTTCATCAAACATCTTGCCCTGGAAGCGCTGCTCGTAATATTCATGGATCCTCTGTCTCATATCAGCTGGGAGCTTATGGAATGACATGTACTGCTCCACCTGCTTATACTAAGCACATTCATCAAAGAGTACATAGTTAGTCGACCTAATTAAAATTATTAAATGAGATTTCAGATTAGGTCAACATTAGCTACAACAAATACATTTAGTCATTCTAATTACAGAAAGGGACAACAGGACTGATACTTGTCCATCGTCTCTGAGATCTCTTGTCAAAATCCGCTTGAGTTGGCAGTTAAGCAATTAGAAGTGAATCCAGTTAAATGCATCACCCTATGTTAGATAATGAGTAGTTAGGGGTTGTTTGTAAAAAACACATCAAGCTAGGTTCACATTATGAACATCATGTGAGACCTAAGGAGATCTATCATCTGTATAAAACTAAACAACAAAATCCCTTGCAACCGGATCATATTAATAAACAGACTTAAGCATGATGCCATTGTTACAATCAGTACAATCGTGTTACAATGAATACCACATTAGCCGTGTCCAGTTATGTTACCAATCTAAAGGTGTGCATTTATTGAGATTTTGCATGTGCAAAACCTTAATATTTCCACAATTCTAACTTGAAAACATAAAATGGGAACCTTTTCCTGATACTGGCGGCGTGATGCATCTAGGGACTGGATTAGAGTGGTAGCATGGCCCAGAAACATAGCGTAGCAGGTAGCTCCGACAATCATACTGGAAATAGTGAGCCATACATCTGTCATGCCCTCTGGAGCCTGGGCCCCATATCCTATGCACAGCATGTGACTCATTGCCATGAAAAGGGAATAGGAATATTGGATGTGCCATGTCGAATTCTAAAACAGGGAGAAGAAAATAAAAGAGAAGGTGAGACTGTAGGAATATTGATAAATGTATGGCAAAACTGACACTAGATTCTTCTGTCTTACTGACCACCATGTTGTTCTTGTAGACCCAGCAGTCTGGGGGGAAGTCCTGCAGCATGGGCACCATGAATGTCAGACAGCCGTCCCAGTGGCACAGCAGCAGCATCATGCCAATCAGATTGAAGATGCGCACCACGGCACTGGCCAGGTCATAGGTCATATGGAAGATCTAGGAGCAGGGACGGTTAAGAATATTTGTGCAATTGAAATCCTAGAATTGTAACTTGTATCCCGAATGGATATCAGACGCAATGTGGTTAAACATCATAAATTGGTTTGTGGGTGTGTGCGAGCACTATTGTCTTCTCTACACAGCCCCAGCCTAACCGGAGTCCCCCCCCCCTCCAGTATTGTATTCCCCTCACCTCTTCCCATTGATGGATGTAGCGGATAAGCCGTGAGAGACGCAGGAGGCGCAGCAGGCTGAGGATCTTGGTGAAGCGCACGATGCGGAGGGCGCGGGCGGTGCGGTACACATCCGACGCCTCCAGCCGGGCCTCCAGGTCCACGATGAGGAAGATGTAATCCACCGGAATGGAGGAGATGAAGTCCACCATGAACCAGCTGCGCAGGTAGCGCTGCCGGATAACCTTGGGGTCCAGGATGATCTGACTGTCGTCTTCGAGGATGCCCGTGCGGAAGTTGAGGGCCAAGTCAAGCAGGAAGAACGTGTCAGAGGCCATATTAAAAGTGATCCAGGGCAGCGTGTTCTGGTCTTCAAAAAAGGTGATGCCCCATGGCAGAATGACCAGGTTGCTCATCATGAGCAAAAGCATCACTATGTCCCAGTAGAACCTGCACATTGGTGAGAGGAGGCAGGGATAGGTTATTAACAGCAAAGCAAATCTTATTATATCCCCTATATAATCAATTAAATAGAGGATTACATAAAATTACAAAGTAATCGATCTCACTAAGGTTCGTTATAGAGCTTGGCATGTGCAAATATGGCTGTATATGAGAAAGTCTGTGCAGGTTTAGTACATTATTTTTACCTTCTAGACAGTACAGTAGGAGAAGCTGACGCTAAATATAAGCTTAAACTAGCTTATTCAATCATTGTGTTACAGTGACCCATGAATCTGACCAACTACATGTAGACCCCTGCTACAGGAATTCTCCCTATAATTGAAATGTAAGCCATGTACCACACAGGGGACACTGAAAGTGTACTATCTCTGTAGTCGTAGACTTTAGAACATTTAGTCCTACTCGACTAGATACTGATTATAGCCTCACAGATTGTTAATGGCATACAAGCTTCGTTGTCCTATGGGTTTCCTATGTCAAAATTTGCACTGGACATGGTTTGTATTTTGTTACGTTATTATGATTATTATTATTATTATTGCTTCTTCAGTGAAGTGTCCCACTGTAGCTCTAGCCCTGCTTTCTTTCGCTTTCCAGGCCCCTCCCTGAACACAGTGACTGAATACAAAAAGCCTTTCCATAAATAAAACCATCCGCCTTTAAGCTGTCACCGCAGTCACTCTAGGAAACAAACTCCTCTTTGGCATATAAAGGGAAGGGATCACTTGGTCCCTTCCTTCTTTTTACTCTACTTTTTGTCCTTATATCTCTTACAACTCAATGCTTTGTGTCTTACATTCTTGCCAACATGACTACTTATCTGTTATGACAGATTAGAGGTGACGGGCTGAAAATAGCCTCTGTTAAGTCCATCACAGTCGGTAGACTTTGTGTCACTGACACTGGGTGTAATTCACTTGCCACTGGTTTGTACACAGCTGAGTAATACAGTCTTTCCCAAAAACCTGATGAGTGTACCTCTCTACCATGCCAAATCGACGCTGCAACATAAGATAAAAGGAAGCCAGCAAAGGAGGTAATCTCTCTCTCATCTGTCTCTGTATTTATGACATAATAGGAAATGATTGAAAAGATGAGGATTCTCGGGGGCAATAATCCTGCTGAGTGGATTTGTCCCAACAGTCTGGCAAAAACATGGGGTTTAAAAAAAATCATAATTGCCTGGCATAAACAATGATAAATGGAATGATAAAAGAAAATACATTCCAAAACAGTAGGTGGTGCAAATTTTAAAAAATGTGTTCAGAATTATTGCAGTGTGTTTTAATTGGATTATAATACCAATCACTCCCCATCACCCCATACAAAAATGTTGAAGGCAGGCAACCATGGTTTCTGCTAATCCAGATGAGCTCACACTTATCTTTACACTGTATAACTAATCAAATCCTCTCATCTTCTTATCATGTTCTAGGGAACAGTATGCCAGCTGCCACACATACCAGTCAGGGTGCCCTTGGGATCACAGTTACAGATATGGTTGTAAGTGGGGCTCAGTGATGAGTTGCTTCTTAAGACCTGTGTGGGCTAAGTCACTGACAACCTTATACGAGTGGTTTTAAGTGGGAAATTACATTAATGATTTGATGGTTCTTAGTTGTTGTGAGAACCTGAGCCAAGGGTGATTAGGTTAAGCGTTCACTCCACATATCCTGAACCATTCCTATTTCCTCCATCTTACCTGAAGTCACTGTAGGGGTGGACAATCCACACTCCAAATGATCTGACCCTGGCCTGCTCAGCAGCAACCCCTTTATGACTTCCAAACATGCGCAGGGAAAATTTGTTGACCCCTGGCTGTAGCATGGACCCAAAATAACTCTGGAAGATGGTGGACTGGTCGACCTGGTCTTGTTCCTCTGTGCCATCGTCCTGGGATTTAGCAGCATCTTTGTCACTTGCCTCAGTCACAGTTTGGCCATTGGGGTCTGTTGTATAGTCATTGTTATGGGTGTTGACGAGGTTGAACAGTCTCTTGCCAGGGTCAATCCCAGCCTCTCCTCGGTGGGAAGCCTGTGAAGATGAGCGCCAACCAGAGAGGCGGAAGCTGCTCTGGCTGCGACGCTTGGAGTCTTCTCGGCACCCAGGGTTTCCCTCATCCCTTTTCTGTCCATCTGTGCTTCTACAGGGACTGGCCATAGTTACACCTCGCAAAGGTGACTTTCTCTGTTTAGAATGACAGTGGAGAAAAATGTTTGAAGCCTTTCACTTTTTATAGTTTAATATAAGTCTATTTAACAGGCAATATAATTAAACCATACCCCACAATAGCCTTTAGCAAGTACAGTCCCACAGGTGGGATTTTCTGTGGCTTGTTCATGCTTGTTAAGATCCGACCAATAGAATTGGAAAACAAAATGTGTAATGTCTTACTCCAGTTCTAGCTAACTATCAGGGTTAGGGCTAACATCTATACTTATTATTCTACAGTACTATTATTGTTGTTTTAACTGAACATAACACCAACTTTACCAGAAGAAGGCAGCTTGAACAATGAAAAACTCACTTGCAAGGTGTTGATGAAACAACATAAAATGAAAAAAATGGAAGTGTAAATAATGAACTTGCATACATAAACACACGCAATCACACACGTTAATATAAAATGCTGGATCATGGTTTACACTTATAAGCAGGACTTTTATCATATTATGTCGTGTTTACCTCTCAGTGTATCCAAGGGTAGTCTGACAAGATATTTATCTCTGGAAACATGTTTTGCAACTTTAAATGTTTGTTCCCAGTTGATGGCTTCAAGAGTAAAATGTTATAGGCCTACTGCTCAATAAAAGCAAATAATCCAGGAGATAACATGCAGTGTCCATTTAAATAAATAAAAAATTCCTTGAAACTTTGAAAGCGCTTTTGTCCAAAGAGCTGAATCTGAAAAAGCATGCTGAAAGTTATTAGCCTCTTCCTGTAAAAAAAAAAAACTTCTTACACACAAGACTACGAGCAAATGCTTCTTCGATTTGTGTCTTCCATATGAGCGACACGAGGACGCTAATAGAAAGGACTCAGTATAATCGGCTTGTTGTCAGGACGCGTCGTTCATTCACCTCGACCCCTGTCAATCCTTAGCTTCTATGGAAAGCATCTCTTTAGAGGTGGTTAGTTGGACCATACATGAACGTATATTTGAGATCGCTTTACTAGTCAAGTGGCCAGACAATGCTGTTA
>JAVQIZ010239317.1:20000-29447 GCA_036023535.2 Galaxias brevipinnis | reverse complement strand
CCCCAGCAGAACTATAGAATCACTAGATGGAACCCTTTCCAGGACCCCACCCAGCGACTCCAAGAAGGCCGGATACTCCGAACTGCCATTTGGTGCATAAGCACAAACAACAGTCAGAACCGTCCCCCCAGCGACTCGCAGTCGCAAAGAGGCGACCCTCTCGTTCACCGGGGAAAACTCCAATACCGCAGCGCCCAGCCGGGGACTCGTAAGAATCCCCACACCTGCCCGGCGCCTCTCACCCTGGGCAACTCCAGAAAAGAAGAGATGCCATATAATGTATAATTTTGCAGAGGGTAAATACTGCATCCAAAACAATAATCCTAACTAACTTTCTGAGTTATTTCCAGGATCATGAGCTTTTGAATGTGTGCAGCTTTTAGCTTTGACACGATCTCTGCTTAATATGTTTTGGATTCGCAAATAGTTGGCTACCTGTAGTTATAGCCATTGCTAGCAGTTTTCTTTGTCACACTGTTGCCACTAATTTGAGAAAATACTACTTTGTGTGTGTCTATATGTGCAGACAAATATTGTCCGAAACTGAAAACGGTCCGATATATCTGTGCATCCCTACATTTAAATCCATCTGCACACTGTACAGTCACAGGCTAGTGTTCCAACAATATTTTTATTAAATAATTTTTTTTTATTTGAGAGCAGACCACACCTGGTTTGTGGACGCCGTAGTCTCATCACCGTGGGGGTCTCTCTTAAAGCCATATGAGACCCCTCGGCGTCCACTCTGCCCCTGTCATAATGTCATAGTTACCCAGGCCTGCAGATTGGACAGGTGAAACTCCTCTGGCCACAGGAATGCAATTGGAGCAGAGAATAGTAACTCAGTCAGAGGACCCTCCTCCACCCATGCTGCCTGAAGAGAGGGCACTTAGGTGGTTTGTGAACATGTGGTCCTGCTTAACAAACAATTCACAGAAACACATGTCACGTGAATTACGTGCAGACCTATTGGATCTGTTACTGGAGCTATATGACAATGTAAATAAAATTTACATTTTATGCCGTCTACATTGCATATACTAACCACCATAAGTCTAGAAACAAAGGAAGAGGAGGTGTCATCACTAACCCTAGGGATATAAAATTGGTTCCAAAATGGCCTCTTAATAAATACTGGCTCCTTCCAGGCAAACGCTGAGGCGTTGGTTTTTCTTCTCTTCATGTTGCTAGGTGTTATTGAGTGTTGCCAGCGGTTATCTTAAAGGTAGCTTAAAGAATGAGGTGAAAACAATCTGAAAGATATTAAGTTATTCTGTAAAAACAGGTAAACTTGTCATAAACCTTCTATTGTTCAATATAATTTTGTGAGTGGACTCGTAGTTGACCTTTGCTCAGAGGCTAGAAATATGAAGTCTAAATCCTTCTCTGTTCAGGGAGTCTTGCTGCTAAACCCGTTTGGAGCTGTCCGTGGTGCTGAAACTCCTCTCAGTCACTGCCATAAATTGAAAACGCTTTGGTGACTTGCATTAGAGTCAAAAAGCTAGAGGAACATTTACAATGATAAGGTGAAACATAGTTTTTGCTGAACAACTGTACAATTAGCCGTTTGCAAGGAGCTGGAGTCTGCTAAATGAATGTAATGTAACGGTGGCTGAAATGCCGCTATAATTGGTGGCGCTGTAACTATTCACTAAGGCTATTTTGTATAACCTCATTGGTCTATTGTGTGATAGAGAGGGCCTTTCCACAGATACACTATGCCGGCAATGATGACATTTTCTTGCATGTAGCACCTAATATTATAGCTATGTAACCCGGGTGTCTCCCTATTGAAATGTATGAAAAAAATGAAAGTGACTGACTGACATCACTGGGCCCTCTGACGCTTTCTCTGACTGATGCTGAATCGTGTGTGCATAAATAGAATAGCACCATGGTAACGGTCAATGCTGAATGGAGGGATTCAGGTGAAGAATGCGCGTATCTGGTGTGCACGTGTGTGTGCGTGTGTGTGTGCGTGTGTGTGTGCGTGTGTGTGTGTGTATGTGTGCGTGTGTGTGTGCGTGTGTGTGTGTGTGTGTGTGTGTGTGTGTGTGTGTGTGTGTGTGTGTATGTTTGAGTGTGTCCTAAGTCGCATCTGTCTATCTTTGTGTATATTTGAAGCAGGGCACAAACTATTTGCATGATGGGTGGGTGGGGCATTCAAATTGGAAAACGTGCAGTTCTCTCAGCGCATCTCTCGACTCTCTGTTTGAGAGATTGTTTATGTCTGTCTCAAGGAGTTTGCATTCCTTTCTTCTCCTGAAGGACCAGTTAGAGAAAGGAGGTCATGGTATAGAAAAAGAGGATCTCATAGCCATTGACTAACTCCTATCGCACAGACAATGTTAAAAATAAGTGCTGGTGTGCTTTTCTGGCCTGAATCTTCGTTTTTTTATATCCCAGCCTGATGAAATGCATTCATCATTTAGACCTCCATTTCTTCTTTTATATTTGCCCCATATTTCAGGACTCCTCTATCTCAATTGCTTTTGTAAAGAATGATTATTGAAATGTAATTAGAGACAAGGGATGCATATATCATTGTGTGTGGCATATTCAATATGACAGCACTACTTTCTAATTTGGCACTATTAATGCAGACCTTAATTAATATGCTATGTTTAGCAATGACTACTATTACCAGTTACCAATAATTGACAGTGCATTGGACTCTAAACGGTTCAGTGTAAAACTCGTTGTCTTTGACTCAGTTCCCACTTTAGCTAGCCAAATAGATGGACTGCTGCAGTCTGGTACACATGCCAGTGTTACGACAGCTTTTTTTCACAGGGACAGAACTACAAGGGCTCAGCTACACCTTACCCAGCCATGCAGGCTACTGTAAAACATGTGAAATACAATGTGAACTGACACACTCTTAACCACCGTTGCACAGCACAACGTCGTCAACGGCATCACAGAGGTGACCGAGGAGACGGCCTCCACGGAGACTGCTGTTGTGTGTCACAGTGACTGTGAGTCCTGGGGAGAAGCCAAAGACATGGGTCTCCCTCCTCTGGGTCTCTGTCCGGTGGCGAGTCACAGTCTGGCGGCTGGGCAAGGCGCGGGGTGTGGTGTTTGTTTAGGGAACAGCTGTCTGCTGTGGCGGGATCACGCTCTCTCTCCCATCACTCTGAAGTCTCACGCTGTATGTTTTATTAAGATGACTGTGATGTTGCTGCTGCAATCAGACTGTATATTTTAGATGTAAACTGCCACATGCTGTGACTCAGAAATAATAAGAGGTATTGTGAAGGTATGCTAGTGGTAAAATAGTGACATCATTTACTGTTCTATTAAAGTTTTACATAGACGTGGCTTGGCTAGTAAAGTGCTATTGTGTAACTACCCCAATTCAAGTTATTACCCAACTTCCTCGCGATACCTTGATTGCTTTGGAAAACATTGATTCAGGTCTTTACTCGGTGGACTCAAGCTCAGACCATCTCAAAACATTCCAATCTAATGGAAGGAGTTTCGGGTCATTATTGACACCAGGCATGGAGGACGCCTGCATTGCGGTTCTTCTTCCTGGGACGAGGAGCGACTCCTCCACCTGTCCGGGGGTTGGCCGTGAATGGCACACAGCACCTTGTCTCTGTGGCTCGGTTTTCAGGGGAGAGGCAGGAAGGCCATTGCTCACTGAGTGGCCCTGAATCATCTTGAACCGTAATCAAAGGGCACTTTCTATCCTACTGTGATGATGGGCCTAATGATGTGCATAGAGGAGATCAATGGTTTTGTGTCAGACGTGCACATACATGCACGTACACACACACACACACACACACAGACACGAACCCGCACACACACATACACACACACACACACACACACACACACACACAAATTGACCTTCCACCAGGAGCAAGCAGGCGTGTAGACAGACAGTGGATGGCATTTCTTCTTCATAAAGTTACATAGTTTTAAATTCAATCAGAGCCTTATTCCAGCGAGAGGAAAAAACATGGCATATAGCTAAGTTGTCATGTACCAGACTTGAGTATTTGTTTATGCATGACATTGTTTGACATGCTGTAGATAGCGTGGTGACAGGATAATTTCTATGTGTCATTTATCCCTGTAATACATTAGGCCAGTCTGTCAAAATGCCTTCATCAAATATTTAGAAGAGATCCGCTCTGCTGGTAATAGTAGCAATAGAACAAGGCGCACACACGCACAAACTCACACACACACACACACACACACAAACACACACACACACACACACGCACGTATTTACACACCCTTTAGTTTTGATATGGTGCTGTGGTTACCTTAGGTT
This sequence comes from Galaxias brevipinnis, assembly GCA_036023535.2. Taxonomy (NCBI): domain Eukaryota; kingdom Metazoa; phylum Chordata; class Actinopteri; order Galaxiiformes; family Galaxiidae; genus Galaxias; species Galaxias brevipinnis. The sequence goes on along the minus strand of JAVQIZ010239317.1, from coordinate 25,156 downwards.
AATAAAACCGGGACGTGTTTGTCGGACATGCATGTTTACGTCCAGTTTTATATGAGCCATTTCCTGCTGTGCCCTCTTAAACATGTCTATTTGGGAGCTCAAGAGAAAGCGCTGTGGAGCGACGAGATGGGATTCTGCTCGTCTGATAGCTCTGTAGGAGGCTGTTTGTAATGGACATGTGGCGTGGTATTACCACAGATGCTCATGCATTGATAACTCCAGCGGATATGGCATGCTCTTTGCTGAACAAGCCATTTCCCCCCCTCTCACTTTTAACAGACAAGCAGGCCATGCAAATTGCATCCGTTGATAGCTTCTTTTTTTTCCAGAAGAGCACTCCGTAAGGAGAAAAAATAAAAACATTGCAGGGATTGAAAAGCGGATGGGGATCTTTTAAAGTGGGGAGGGACATGATGGAACTATTTGTTCCTAATAAATGATACGACGTATTTAGAAATGAGGCTATTGTATAGCATCTCTGTCAGACTCTCTAGTCTAGTGAAAAGGTCCTAATCGCCATCTAATATTTTAGGTTTGGATTTGATTCTGACATTGTTTTTTAAAACTGTCGTGGATTAAATAGACTGAAAATCTTGTTCTCTCCCCGTAGAGAGAATGCCACTTTTGTCGTGTGGCAGATGATAGGTTGTTCAACCATGTTAGTGTGGTGAAAGCCGTTGCCTAGGAAACTGTCATCAGTTGCAGTCTGTGCCTCAAGATCTTTGCAATCTTAACAAGGTGACGGGGGAAAGTTGAGGTGGGCATTGTGACTGTCACCCCGCGTGGACCTGACTTCCAACTGTCGGTCTGACCATCTACTACCTCCTACATACTACCTCCTTGTCGACTGTATTCTCCATCTGGATAGTTGTTGTTTTTTATAATAACAATACTCATTTAAATCAAATGTAAGAATTCAGCAAACTAAAAGAAAGCCCAAGCCTGGGTAAGTCTCGGAAGCATCGTTTTTGGCTGTGTACTTTCAACCTTTTGTTGAGATACATTTGTTCTGGCCTGAATAAACAAAAAAAGCCCAAAAGCAGAACGCTCTCTCTCGTTCTCTCTGTCTGTCTCTCCAGAGGTGTCAGCAGCATGCTTTCCAACAGCCCGAGTCTTGAGGTATTGGTCCAAACCCTGTGTGGGTGCGCAAGCTGCACCGGCCTCGTCGTCAAGGAGATGAGCTTTATAAATATATTTCTCACTTTGCTAGCTCTCTCTCTCTCTCTCTCTCTCTCTCTCTCTCTCTCTCTCTCTCTCTCTTTCTTTCTCTCTTCTTTATTTTTAGCTTGAAAAAACTCTGATGTCTCATCTCTGTAATTTTCCAATCATCCAAAGGTTATTTTTTTGCTCCATGTCAGATAACCAGAAGTTGGGTTGTTGTTTTTGTGTTTCTTTTCAAACACAAAAGCTCCCTCCCACGTAAAGCTACAGGTATGAATTCAACAGCGAGGTCTTTGGTCATGTACCTCCCTCAATAACAGAGATTTGTCTGTAGTCTAAACCTACCCGACCCACTCAGCTGTGTCCCCGAGTGTTTACTCAGCCACTGTGAGTCAGCCGAACAAGGAATCTGTTATCTGCTGGAAAAAAGAAGAAAAAAACTCAGTCAGGTCTTACAATCATCCACCCCTTGCCTGGGGGAAGTGTTTCCCTTGGAGACTCTTACTGTAGACGTTTCTCACCCTGTCTTGTAGATTTATATAGAAAGGCTCAGTCGATAAGTCAGCTACATAACACACCCAGAAACCCAGAAAGCTCAGCCTCCCGTAACGGAGCGATGGGGAGAACTCGACTAGAAACCCTAACGTAGCCCTCCATGACAACAACGTCATGTTGCATTATTATATTCACTGAGCTGTGTACAGTACATAGGTGCAGCTCTGCCCTCATAAGTGGGTTAGAAAAGGAGGGCCCATTTAGACAGTTCAACAGTGCCCAGACGGCCCGCTGGCAATTCACGGTGTTATAGTTATTTAGTGTCCCACATTAGGCCATTTATCCACAGACACACTGTCAAAACGATATGTTACCTGTTACAAGAAGGTATTCAATGTTAGAGGATGAACTTAAATGCCCTGCCCTTTGCCGATCTGTTTATGCATTCTCTTCACTAAAGTTGATGCGGGTGCATCTCAACAGAGCTATGTATACAGAGCTATGTATAGTTCCATACTTTATGTAAGGAAAAGTGGCCAATACCTTCACCCTTACAGTTCATTTTGCATCATATTGAATTTTTGTTTTGTTTTTGTTGAAGCAGTATTTAAAGGTAGAGGTTAGGATCCCTGTGAAATGCAGACAAAGGCAGCCCCCCCCCCGCCCCCTGCCCCCCCAGCCCCGTTCTTATCACACCAGGAGGGGAAGGTGTCTCCGTGCTATTCCTGTATTCCCAGCAGACTTCCTGGTGTTAAGTTGACGTAAATGATGTTTGACTGGCACACAGTAACCATGTCTGTGTGTGAGAATGTGTGCTCTCTGAGCCGACGACGACGCACACGTACAGCCAACCGTCTAGTCCTCCCACTGGGACTCATTTACTCACTCTGGTGAACCCAGCCAACGCATTGCTGTTGTTGTTGTTTTTTTTTGCTGTGAATGTCCTACCTGTCTGTTGGTTGCACAAAAAAAGCACTTTTTGTTACCCCGGAAAAAAAGTCCAAGCCAAGAGAACAGTAAGGTAAAAGTGCATCAGACGATTTAATTTTTTTAATGTTAAAGGTGTTTGATATGGGCAAGAAGGGATTTTACCGATCATAATGAATGTTCTAAAACTTGACATAAATCACACATGCAGTACTGAAGATGATTCGTAAACAGTCATTTTTTATTTCAATGCAGGAAGGAAACTGAGGGATGTCATCCTCTGCCCTTTCATTTCTAATTCAAGTGTAGTTCAGACACAGATAAATATTTTAGAGTGAACAATCTTTTTGTCACAGGGCATGTCTGAGGTCCAGTTTAATAGGTGAGCATGTGGTTTCTGTGGTACTTAGAACATCAAAGAGTGTTCTGCGACATCTTCAGCAAACTGATGTGTGCTTGTATTAGAGGGGGTTAATGTTGAGCGGTGGCTTAATTGTTTGCACTGGGATGATACATTAGAGCATTCTATGAAAGTTCCTCTCTTAGCGCTTATTTGTAATCACAAGGCACATTTCATATCATATGCTGTCTCACGTAGGCCTACATACCAAACGAGTACTTGAGTCCGAATGAAAGCTATTGCTTCTTTCTCCCCATTGACTTCTCCGCTGAACTTAATAAAATACAGACTTTTGTTTTCAACTTTTGCTACAGAATATTACTTAAAAGGCTCACTGTATAGTACTTTACTCCAATGTTGGTAGTGCCAATATTGTATATGAATAATAATGTACAAGAGATTTAGAGCAATGTAGACCAATGATTTGGTCTCCGTGTAAGTGTGTGTGTGTGTATGTGTGTGTGTGTGTGTGTGTGTGTGTGTGTGTGTGTGTGTGTGTGCATGTGCAGTCCAGACATGGTAGTGAGATTGTTGGCAGATGGGCTCTCTCTCTCAGTGGCATGAGGCCTGTTGTGTAAGGCTGATTCATCCAAGCTGCCCACACTGTAGCTGTTGCTCATGGGAGACAAGCTACTGATGAGGGCGTCTGAGCCCTAGAGCTAGAACAAGTAGAACCAAGAGCCATGAGAGACACGTTCCAATGCCCCGTGTCAATTTGCAGCTCCACGTCACTTAGACGAAACTTCAAAAGCCACTTCAGTCATGTTCTAGACCATTTGAAAATAAAGATCAATTGTTATGTATTTCTACATTGAGCAAGTTTCAATAGAGAGTATTAGTGTTTTTCAGGACATGTTGAGAGCATTTTTGACAAAACTAGATACTGTACAGACAACATGTATTTCCTCACATTAGCTGTAGATGAAATTCTCCGTCAATCGTTTAAAAAAAATATTCCAACCTGAGTGGAGCTGAGGACCTAATCCTTGAATCTGTACCATCGGCATTGTAACTTTTTTTTATGTGGACATATTTTCCATTGTTTGATCTAAAAGCAAACCTAGTGGAACTGTGAACCTTGCGAAAGGGTCTTAATGGTAACAAAAATGCTGACATGGCCAATAACTCGAAAATACATTTTGCTCAGCTAAATGTTTATTGTTCATTTATTTATACAGCATTAGTCAGCAAAACACTGCCAATTTTCTATAGAAAGTCGGGTCCATTAAAAGCCCTGAAAAGCCATTTCCACCCAACTTCACCTGTGGAACCAGTTCTAATTCACAATGATCTCTAAATTATTTACAGCTTCATTTCATAACATGTGCATCAGCTTGGTACTCAAAAAAACAAAACGTAAAATCTTATCGCCCCTCAAGCAGACAACCCCACTATTCCCAACCCAACTCCTTTTTTCCACAAGCTGGTACTGTTTTTACATGACTGTTTTTTATTTGTACTAAGCTGTGTTGACAAGGAACATGAATCCTCTTTGGTACACATATTTCAGCTCGGTGCATCGTATACCACACTGTCTGTTATGCTATGCGGGTCCTGTCACAGAGGGAAATTAATCGAGTGATCCCTCTTGGCCCCTGAGGACGGATATCTGTGCATACTCCACATCCCATGTTTCTTAATTATACCTAAAGCAGTCCAACTGTGCCCACAGATTAGTCACATCATAAAAGACAGGATAACAGGTCACCAAAAGATGTCAAGAAGGTACTCTTGTATGATTGCAAACACATACACACTCTCAATCATACTATTCACACACACTAACATATTAAAGGGATTGTCCTTTTGTGCTCACAGTTACTTTACTTAGTTAATCAGCTGTGTGTGTTCTTTTGTCCTATGTATCCTATATCACTATATTGAGGTCTACAGTAGCTTAGCATTTGCTGTGCCCTCGTTCGATTGACAGCAGAGGCGGCATTTTGGCCAGAGAACTGGTCAGCCAGCCTTCTTCTAAACTGAAACGTAGTATTGATGCAGTGGCTGCAGTAATGGAAATCTATAGTCTGAGCACTGGATGCCAGATTTTTACCTGGAATGGGTGAGGAGTGTTGCTCCACTGGCGTGGTCTTGAAAAATGGCTGTCAGGCGTACGTCGTTGCAAAAGCAAATGCTATGACAATTCTATTAATATCACCCTGACAACCAAGAT
>JAVQIZ010239317.1:0-15000 GCA_036023535.2 Galaxias brevipinnis | reverse complement strand
TCACCAATTTACCTCAGCTTTCAGTTAGTTCCTAAGAAAACGTTAAGAAACTGCTCAGAAGTGATACTATTCAAATATGTCCTGTTCGCAGAGATATTCCGCTCACATTTCCAGTTAAAGCAGCCACGTTTTTAGTTTTTAGGTTTTAGGTATGAGAGAGGACTCTGGCCCTGTGTGTGTGTGTGTGTGTGTGTGTGTGTGTGTGTGTGTGCACACTGCCTGTGTGTGTATGTGTGTGTGTGTGTGTGTGTGTGTGTGTGTGTGTGTGTGTGTGTGTGTGTGTGTGTGTGTGTGCGTGTGCGTGGGTGTGTGTGAACAAAAATGTGCATGTGTGTGTGCGTGTGGATTTGCACTGAGCCCTGGTTCAATGACACAATGGGACACAACAATAGGCTGAGCTGTGACTCACAGTATTGTTAGCCAGTGGCTTATGGGAAGGAAACAAGTGACTAATGACCTCCTACATTGTCTGTTTGATATGCTTTCTAAATGTTAGACTTGATATGAGCACAATCCAAGGAAAGGTTTACTTGGGTGCTATGAGGCCTAGATGAGAGGTTTGAAGCACTTTCACACCCTTAGGACTAAAGACCAGCAGTGTGTATGTGTGTGGGTGTGTGTGTGTGTGTGTGTGTGTGTGTGTTGGTTGGGGGGGGGAGTGGGGCGGTTGGAAAGGGGAAACATGCAACCCAGCTCAAGCATTCCATCTTCTAATACAACCACATATTTGAAATGCTTTATTTGTGTGCAGTCAACTTCATTATTTTAAAATGTGTGTGTTAGTTTGTGGCAGTATGTGTGTGTGTGTGTGTGTGTGTATGTGTGCGCGCGCGTGTGTGTGTGTGTATGTGTGCTGGTTTGTGACAGTATATGTGTGTGTGACACACTGTATGTTGGTTTGTGACAGTATGTGTGAGCAGGGTTTGGGATTGACCTGCTGCAATGCATCGCCAACCAGAGACCTCTCACCAGAGAGAGAGACACACACACACACACACACACACACACACACACACACACGGAGGGAGAGAGAGAGAGAGAGAGAGAGAGAGAGAGATCAATGTAGTTAGAACGCAATTACATTTACCCTCCAAATTCAATCAGAGAGAAAGCTCTTTCTCATCTGTCCTCGTGTTCATCTCACGGTGAGATTACCCGGCCATAGGTACCTTCTCTCCACATTGGATACATCATTATGAGTGTACGTCTTTCGTGTGATGGGGTAATATTACAGGGATCCATACAGAGACTCAGACCTGGAATGCAGGGATACTGTATGCTTTCGGAAAGACCATCGAGGCATAAAGTTACAGGAGGCATTTGAGTTGAACCTGTCTCCATGTTGAATGCTGCCATAATACTAGACAGAAATCCCTTAACTAATTGTTGTCATTTTCTAGAACATTCTTTGCCTCTTCCTAATCAATTATTTTGGCTGTAGTAGAAAGTTTATGACAATGTGGAAATGAAAACTTTACTGATTATGGTTATTATTGTTACCCGATCAATAATAATAATTTTTTATAGCTTTATTTATACAGCAGTATTCTTAAAAAGTAAAACGTAATAGTTATTAAAACAATCCAAAACCTATCGTGATTTAGGAAAAAGCTTCCGCAGTCCAGGGGGATGTTGGGGTTCAGTTGGATATTTCAACTCCTCTTAACACTACTAAGAATTGTGTCCCTCCTTGCTGTTCCTGTGAAGAGAAATCAATGCTGTGCACTGCCGTCCTCTCAACACCCCCACACAGGCAACACTTTGGGTTTATATAAGCCCCCGTTTACCAAGATAGCCTGTGAATGTCAGGATTCCAAATTTCAAATGAAGGTAAATACAGCTTGTGTTTATGTTACTTATTGAAATTGTGCTGTAAATGGCTAACCACCGACCAGAAAGATTGGCCGTTCTTCTCTAATAGTTTCTCCAACAATTGTTTTATTGTGCAGTGTATTAATAGCTACATCAGCCTTTTCTTAAATCATTTGTGTACTGTATATAGACCATATGGTGGCCATGAACTCTTTCTTGGTTTAAGGGCTTTTTCCACCCTCCCCATGCTAAAGAAACTGAAGCTTGCCAAAAAAATTGCCATTAAAGATTTATATAGAATGACCAAAATTGTGCTTTATTTGTTTTTAAACTACCCAACCCTAACCCACATTTGTGTGTAGGCAGTTAAAATGTTTCAATAGACATTCTGGAAAAGGGGCAACAACTTATAAAAGAACTTTTTATTAAAATTTTAATTTAAATTACTTTTTAGTCTCATTAGATTTTAAGTTGAACAATAAGCTGGGTGGCAGCACCTTCTGTAGTAATCTGAAGGGGGTTTCTCCCATTAACAAGGCATGATCATTCCTCTGGGAGAAATGGTATATTAGAAACAGGGTCCCTAGCAAATCGTTCCACCCCTTAAATGCTTGCTGGAGCAATTGCTTTTTAATTAGAGATTGAATTGAAGACATAGTTCCATGCATGTGAATCTTGTATTCCCCAATGCGGCTTCTGCTCGTAGCACATATTTTACTCACAACGGAATATACTGGTTCAGGGAAAATGGTATTTCAAGCAATTGACTACCCGTGAAGCGGCATAGCATCAGCACCAAAACGCTGAAATATCAACTATACGTTGCCTGTAGTAAAACATTTCCATGCTTTAGAGTTCAGGCGTTTCTCTACTAAAGTAAAAAAAGATAGAACAGACTCAGACTTACGTTATTTCTAGTTATTGCTCTCCTATAAAATGTGTTAACCCCCCCACTATGACTTTTACTGCAGGAGAGCTTTAACCTCTGTATCTGTGATGTAAACAGCTTTGTATTGTACGTTTGTTTTGGCATTAGCTTTGTGATCTCTTTTCTGACTGCTTTGCTTTTTTTACCCCCCTCTCGTAGGGATCACCACTGTGCTGACCATGACCACCATCAATACCCATCTGAGAGAGACCCTCCCCAAGATCCCTTACGTCAAGGCCATCGACATGTACTTGATGGGCTGCTTCGTCTTTGTCTTCCTGGCTTTGCTGGAGTATGCGTTTGTCAACTACATCTTCTTCGGAAGGGGCCCACAGATGCAGAAGAAACTGGCAGAAAAGGCAGAGAAGGCAAACAACGATCGGGCAAAGTTTGACGGCGCGAGGGTAAGAATGATCTCCACATACATGCACAGCATCAGGAAACCATCAAGGCATAGGTCAATTCAAAAGACTGATGAGCTGGAACCAATGGCTCAATGGCTTATAGACAAGCTCCAGAGCTGTAGTTTAGATGATGTAGCTTTTTTGACCGGTTAAGGTGACCTAATGGATTATACAGCATCGTAAAGGCACAGACATTTGTCTTTGTTATGAATGCCCTCTGAAGTAGTACAGTCAAACAGATTTAGTATTGAGTGCTCATAAGATGCACACCTCCTTCTAGTCAAATGGACAGAGCAGAATAGATTCAGTTACCATCACCATTAAAAAACACACTCATAAGATCTCCCGGTGCACATAAGAATATTCTGATGATGTCTAGTATGTATTTTTGCCCCTCAAAATACAAAGAAATATGTTAGGGGGAAAAAACATGTAAGTGTTCAAAAAAAAAGGTTCAGAAACATAGATCCATTGAACTTTGAACGGCTGTTACTCTACGCTCACCCAGCAAAGCAGCAGAAGTTGTGATGAATCAACTTCTGTCAGAAAAGAAGGTTTAGCTGAAAAACGTGGCCTTCAGGTGCCCGCAGCGTACTCTTTCTAAAGCCATAGCTCAAGAGATCAAAGGGATTTGTCTGTGTTGTTTCTCCCGGTTAGTCTGTTCGGGACGGACGCAATTGCAAGTCGTCATCTGTAAAACACTCCAATCAGTTCCAATCAGGGCATCGCGCCTCCCTGGCGGTGAGTGTGTGCTTATCACTACCTGTTGTGTCACATCTGTGTGAACCGTACCAGAAACTTTGCCGCGATGCAAAGTTTCCCGCTCATCAGTGAACAGAGACATGTGAGAGTGTCTCCTTCAACATTGCTTTTCCCTCTCGTTTCCTTTTTTCTCCTCTTGTTTATTTTCACTTTCAAATGGCATTTTTACCCCGCAGTACTGACCTACACCCATGCAATACTGCGGGAGACTATTTATACTGACTCAGAACATTTGCAATGTGTTCTGAGTGTAATTGAAAAAAAATAAGCAATCTACCCAACAAACCTTAGCACGGTGCAATATAGTTTGGTTCTGTTTGGTGAAGATGCCATTGTAATGGTCCTTAAAGTGAAGCCTAGTTATTTTGTCAAAATACTATCCTTGCTGCCCTGTGTTCCTCAGTATTGTGTTCCATTCAAGTGCATCTCAAACAGTGGTATCAGATTATTTCTTGGATGTTGGGGATTTCCGCATATTGCTATCTTGAATTATTTATCACTACAGAGAATCAGGGGTAAACGAACAAGGGGAGGAGGGAGGTAAGTCCTTTGGGAAATAACCTCATCATCAATGGCAATGCTTTATTTTATTTTTTTATTACTATAAACATTTCTGAGGGGAGGATGAGGTACAGAATGTGTCCTAAACCAGATCCATTAGTGGGTATATGACGCAAGGTTTCACAGCACATAATAAACACTATTTTAGGATGTTGATTTAATTTCTTAGAAATAAAAAAGAGGCCATTTATTTTGAGGTCACCTTTGCTGGAAATCCGACTTGACGCAATAGAAATATAAGCCTTTAAGGAATTTTACGGACAATAAGTGTATTAGTATTAAAGGATTTGATGTAACTTTATAATGTGCCTTATAAACAACAAGATATCCGCTCATTGACACCAAGCCAAAACATATAGGACAGATTTACTTTTGTGTTTTGTCTGAAAGGGTGTGAGAGCCATGACAGAGCATAGAGGGTGCCTCATTCAGACCAACCTTGGACTGATTTGTGAAAGCTAATTTAACTTGGAGTATGTTTTTATTCTGGACATTCATTTACCAGGTTTACTGTGTGTTTCCCACTTTGGGGAAAGTCAGGATAGGCGAGTCTTCTTCATGTATGCTCAATGTGCCTTTGTTACTAGGTAAATCTTTGAAATATCTGTCTCTCTCGCTCTCTCGCTCTCCCTCTCTTGCTTTCTCTCTTGCTTCCTCTCTTTTCTCACCATCTCTCTCTTGCTCTCTGTATGTCTGTCTGACCTCGGGGAACCATAGGTGGACGCTCACGGGAACATCCTCCTGACAACCTTAGAGATCCACAACGAGGTGGCGGGGAACGAGGTCACCACGGGCGTCACCGGGGATACGCGCAACTCCAACTCCATGGTGTTCGACCACTCAGGCATCCAGTACAGGAAGCCGAGCGCCCTGTCCCGTGAGTCGGCCCGTCCCAGCGTTGACAGGAACGCTGCGCATGCCAAGAAATCGCGTCTGCGCAGACGTTCTTCCCAACTGAAGATCAAAATCCCTGACCTGACTGATGTGAACGCCATTGATAGGTGGTCACGGATAATATTCCCTGGCGCCTTTTCCCTTTTTAACTTAATCTACTGGCTCTATTATGTGAACTAAATACCCAGAGGGATTTTCAAACCCCTCTTTTGTTAGTGCATCTTGGAAGAGTGGTGACATACGTCTTTGTTCGAAGATATATGCTGTGTGCAAGAATATCATTTTCTGCACAAGAACAATATGCAATTTGTTGTATGCATCCATGAAAGCACACCGACAATGACAGTAATCTGCTCCAATTGAACGTTTTACACTGACTATTGTTTGAATGATTGACCTTTGAACTCTTCAAAGGTGCTGAAATTGAAAATCAATTTTTTTCAGAAAAAACTGATGATAGCTAAAGAAGCTATAGTGTATCAGAACTATTATCTGATATGCTTTATACCAAGCATTGCAACTGTAGCCATTATTTAGTGGGGACAATGGCGGGTAAGTGGAATTTCTATTGTAATACAGTGACAAAATCAAAATGCAATACTCAAGTATTTGAGTTACAAAACATTTAAAACATTTTCTTTTTTTTGCTGTCATGTCATCCACTAATAGCTGTTTTGAATGATCCTGTTTTGAATTCTCGTGTGATAACTTATTCATTTTTAATTAATAATCATATCCATATGTTTGTTTATAATTGACTCCATTAATGTATATGCTCTTGCATTTAATTGCTTTTGGGATGCACATTCCGTTGCCTTGGGGTTGATGTGCTAGGTCACAAAGTATTCAATTTTGAAGTTTGTGACACATGACCTTGCACTTACAGTTCACTCTGCATGTAACATTGTGTGAGGAACTAGATCTCACATTGCATCCTTTTTCAATGACTTTGAGCTCTTTTTTGCTGATCTACCCATTTATTGGAAGAAAAACTGCCATAGTCAACATTGCAATGAAACTTTAATATTTTTTCTTGTTGCTCACTGACCCATGCTTCAATCAATGCTTCAGTTCTACACCCATAACAATTTTACCAAATTGTGTTGTATTGATATATGTTCTTTTTAGTATGGATTTTCACTTTTACTACAATGTAAATACACAGTGTAGTAGCTAGAGGCCACAACTCTCAGGTTCAGATAAAATATGTTTTAATGTACAAGATCTATTCACATGCTTTGTCATTATCACTATATAATCAGCACTCATGTCACATTCAAATGACTAATTCACTTTTTTTCCAATTTATCTAGGCATTATACATAAACTATCTTTATAATTTTATCCCATTGGTTAAGTGCTGAGTGAGTGCTCACATTTTTGTAGCCCACCCCTGCATGTCGTATGTAAGATTAAATATTCTCTCATACAGCACACTCTCTACCCTGTTTATACACAATGTACAAGGTATTTGCTGTCAACAATATTCTGCCGAATGGTTTGAATTAATGTTTTGTTTTGATCACTTTGATCAGTCACCATACTTCTGCTATACTGTTGAAAATACATTATACTTGGTTTGATTTTTTGGGCTCCTTTATTTTTATTCTAATTTCATCAAGATCTGAACATTATAAATGCCCCAGTAAACAGATATGTTGATATCTTGCACCTCCACAATACAGCCATGGTCTTACGACAGCTAGCACCGCGCCATCTGCAGTGCTTGGTGGAAGGATAGTGATGCGTAGGAGTGTCACCACCTGTCAGCAGAATCTCTGTAACACAACAGCATGTTGATCTCTATTAGACTGCTGTTGCAGAGTATACCGTGTAACTGGACCCACAGGCTTCCACAAGTTTCAGTGGTTGATTAATCTTTTATATAAGATTTAGGAAAGTCTTGTGCGCCAATGCAGACGGTCAGTAAAGTTTATGGACAGAGAAGCAATATATGTTTTCTATTATACAATAGATCAAGAAAAAAACATTACACATTTCTCAAGTGATTTATTTGTATTACCAAATGAGAAATCTGTCATATAAAATACGATATGAAGTTAAACATAATTTAGTTCCGGACAGTTTGCTTCCTTGAGTTAGTCTCAGAACATTCACATTCTAGTCTCAATACATCTATCAAATAAATAAAAACTTGACAATTAGAAGAGAGGATACTCCATTCATGCACATGCCCCTGAATTTTCCGTTGCCTCTTGTAAATTATAGTCTGATTTATTCTCTTTTCAAACAAATTTAAAAAATGAGCTAAATACTTATAAATCTTAGGCAGCTGTGATTCTGCTCTTGATGAAATTACTTCCTCAAATCTAATTCCTGCCGCTTTAGTTTACAGTTTGCTGTCCTTAATGACACTGCAAAATTAAAACGAGTAAAATAGTTATAGTGATCTTTCTGCAAGGCTGAATTACCAGTCCTTTCCTTGACCTTTCAATGATGTTAGGACTATGTGAAGCACGATTTACAGTCTAGAGCTCGGTCAGATGCAATAAAATATTGTGTTTCACTATGGCGACCATATGAACAGCTCTTTAACTTCAATGTTTCTAAAACCACCAGTGTGGTTATCCTCAGAGGGTTCCCTTTCAAAAGAAGAATGCTGGTCGGCTTTCCTCCACTGTTTAGTGATAAACAAAAAATAAAAAACGTATTCCATGCCCTTTTCGAACATTTATGAATCATCCCTAACATTAATTATTAGTTTTCCCAAGTCGTTTTACTCTGTATTACTTTTTCAACAAATACATTAGTCATTGCATTATGTCACTAATCATACAATTTTGGCTATTCCCCTTGCTCTAGCTAACGGTGTGACTTTGTGTGTAATTGGAGATGGATGAAAGTGAGCTGCAGTGGTGTTTTGTTGTGTGGTGAATATTATAACAGAGCAGTAACTGCCAACCATAATTCAGAATACCAATTGCACTAGATTTATAATCATCATGCAGATGAGAAAAAACGAACAGCAGCTCCACGCTCAGCGTCTTCATAGACTGACAGAAGAGAAAGCTAGATTTGAGGAAGGATTCACTTATTGTTTCCCCTCCTCCTCTTTTCCATTTCCCCCTCTCTCTTCCTCTATCTATATCCCTCTCTCTTCCATTTTTCACTTGTCCATATTTCCTTCCCTCTACTTCCACCTCTTTTTTTTTTATCCACCCATCTCAAACCGGGGGGACACATGGTGTACATTCACACATAAGCCACATTTGGGTGACCTCTCGACCTCCCTTTTTTGATTAGGCGATGGTGCTGGTGTGACAGATGAGATTAATCAGCGCCGTGTAACACTTTTCCGAAGTAATGACTAATAAATGAATAATTGAATGAAAAATTGCTATCATAGGCAACAGAAATCCCCAGTCTCTCCCACTTACAGTGACCCAGGGCTAGCCTCTAATAAATCTCACTGCTTTGATTACATTCTTCAGCTTGTATAATAACAGTGGGGAAACAAAGATCAGGGACCCCTAGAGGTATTTGAATACCTGCTTTAGAAATGTGTCAACACTAAGGCTCTTTAAGAAAAGTAAGTCAGCAAGTAAGCGAGACAGAAAATGCGTATGCTTATCAAATTATTCTTTTGAGAATAATTTCCTTTTGTAAATATTGGATATGTTGCACAAATAGGTCATGTGTCAGAAAGCTCTTCAGAGATGGCCACTCTGTAATTCTTCCTCTACTGTGCTTTTACTATAACTAGGTTATTTCGAGACAAACCCTTGTATGAGCCTGAGTGAGCGTCACTGATTGCTTTGGTAAAATGTTTCCTCACGCCACTGTATACATTTGTTCAGTAATTGCCATGTAAATCAGATCTCTGATGGAACGGGGTGAGGGCCACATGACAGGGAGTGCTGAGAGGAGGAAGCAGTGTTCTCCATAGGCCATGATACACAGGGTCACTTCCTTGGCAATGTAGATATTTAATATCACTCCCAAGAAGGGTGGGGTGGGAAAAGGCCAACCGTCAAAAACATGATCCGAGTCCAAAATGTCCACGCTACATTGCTCAGAGTGTAATCAGCTGCATGTAACAGAAATAACAAATACCTTGAAATACTTCAAATCCATAAAACAATTTTGTCATATTATTTTTACATTTCTCGTCGGGTGCAAGTGGCATGTTTTTGTATTGAGAAAACATGACTTCCAACATTATGTTATTGCCTCATCCATCCTTGCCAGCGTGTCCTACCTCTGTGTATTCCTTAGGTGTTAAGAGTCCCATCATACTCCTCAGGGCACATCTGTATTAGACAATGGGCAATAAAACCCCTATGAGGTAAAAAAAGAAGATATAAAAAAATAAATAAACAGCAGCTCGATTGGCCTTCTCCCTGAAAATGAGCCTGTGAGAGAGATAATTAGAGGGAAGGCATAACATTTATTTTTTCAGTGAAATAATAATAAGACACAGACTGCAGGAACGGTCGTACTGAGCGTTCACGTGGGGTGATTAATCCAAATGAGCGATATTAAAACCGGAGGTGGCGGTGACATAAGACACTGCTGCGTGTGCCATTTCACCGAGAGGGGCCAATAAACAACAAGACTCAAGAAGGAGTGGAGGGGGGTGTTGATGGAGGCTGCACCTATAAGGCAACAACAGGCTCATCAGAGAAGCGATTCATCAACAGCAGGGTCACATGGAGAGTTCAACACGGACATACAGTACCGGGTGGATTATAACAAATGTGTTCCATCCGAGCCTCTGAGGCCTATCTCAGTTTGAAATACTGGCCAAGGTCGGCACCCTAATCTGCTCCTTTGGCCCCATCCAAACCCCTCTCTGTCCGGGCCCAGCCACTAACCTATCACACTCTTTCATTGGACAACGATGTCCTCTGCTTACAAAAGGTTCACTGTTGTAAGAAGCTGTGTTATGTAACCTCCCCAAGCACACACACACACACGCACACACACCACACACACACACACACACACACACACACACACACACACACACACACGCCCACACACACACACACAAACACATACAAGCACCTACACATCCATACACGCACACACTTAAGTAGTGCATTGTGTTTGGGTGTATTCAGTGGATTGCATTGCAATTAACATTCATCAACTCAGAGACGCATTACTGTATCTAAAAGTGACAGGACAGGCTTTGCTTAACTGAGGAGGAAAGCGGCTATTTTAGAGTATCAACCCTGAGATGGGCAGGTTCATGTCAACAGCAATTGGCCGGCGATTGCAAGTGCAGGAGCTGGGGGGTAGCGATAACCATGGATTGGTCACAAGGGGATAGGGGTGAGCTCAATAATGCCTGTGATGGTCCAAACGAACTGAGGGGAGAGGGGGGACTCTCCCTGTCACCATGGACACACAGATGAGGCGAGGAGCAGCATGTCATGCAGCAGTGCTGGGATGATGAACGGTGTGCCATGAGGGAAAGCAACGCTTATCTTGTTAATGATAAAAGACGCTGGGACTGAGCTTTGAGGCAGCCACTGAAAACAAAAGGAGCATTACGGGGAAATAGAATAGGGCACAAATTAGGCAGGCGAGTCATTTGTTTTTTAGTTTTTTATTTATTTTGGCTTCATAGTTTTCATATTGACTTTTGCAATTTAGTAAGTCTGACTTGCATGGTATGAACGGTTTGTACATACACAAGATAGATTTCGGCAAATTAGACGTTTTTGTAATTAGAAAACGATAACCTGACGCCCTATTCACACAAACGGAAAAATCTACATACTAATAATTTAATGATTACTGTCATTCAATGATTAATGCCATTCAATGATGTCAAATATAGATCATACCACCAAAATCAAGTCTGATGGTGAAAAGTTATAAGTAGGCCTAGAATTCCCTATCCAATAGGATATTCTGTTTTAAATTGATGAACAGTATCTGTTGTTCCTCCATTTTTTTTCCTCCAAATACACTTTTCTATTGACTTCAAATGGACATCATTGGTGCCTTGAATATCTTACCCATTCTTGAATAAGTATAGGAAATAGGTTTCCTACTTTCTTTGGTTGTCAAGCCGTCACAATTTCAAGCCGTCATATTTTTCAAGGTATATTGTCAGGGTCAAGTCTTCAGTGCAGCAATATTGTACTTTGGCTACACTCAATTGATGTGACTCCCCCCTCTCAAAAGTGCACATATTTACTTATTGCTTCATAGTTGCAGACACATTCATGTATAAACTTTTTTTATTTTTTTCTCTCAACTGACCTTGCTTTCTCTCAGTACATGTAAAACAAATGGGCTATCATTCCATATGGTGTGATGAAGTGAACCAGGATTGGTAGTAAAATCTGACGAGCGTTAAAAGTGTGCTATGAATGGTCACGCACACACCATGCTTTTGTCCATGCGTTATTAACCCCTTCTCTCTCCAAACACTTGAATCCTGCTGAACCACATATAACTCGTTTGATGGTAGTGCAATCGTTTCAGACAAACACTCGCAGACTCGTTGAAAGCATTGGAACTATTGCATAGATAAAACGTAGAGGACAGAAGTATATAAATAGCCACAGCAAGATTCTTTAGAAAGCCAAACTGATCAACTGATCAATTGATTGTAAAATAGTTTCACACTTTTTTACCACTGAACATGGTCAGATTGACATCCTACAAATCTTATTGTAACTGTAAATACATATTTCCTACTTCTTCATTTATGTCTGTGATGTGTCTGTAGGTCCATGTTACTGTAACCTCACCACTGTGAGTCTGTCAACAAGGCAACACAATTGTGGTAGCCTGCTCCGGTCAGTGCTCCTATTGTGCTCACAGGCTTGTTGTGTGTGGACTCCTCTGGATATTGGCTCCTGGCTGTTCATTAGCTGTCCTGGTCCATGCCAAACACATCACCAATACATTTGTAGAGGAGGCCTCAGGTGGGGATCCTTCCAGAGGATTACATAGCGGTAATGAGACAGGCAACGAGTGCTGCACACCTGAACTTAACCCAGGGAGACGGAGAGGGAAAAGGACATCACTAGAAAGAGGCGGCGCACAGCTACTGTAAGAGCCAACACACTGTGACTTGGTTGCATTGGATTATATTTATAGTCACAGTAAATTAGTGAGGGGAGAATTTTGAGTTTGAGTTCTCTATGTTGCACAATTTATCTAGGGTCTTGTAAAAAAGCCATTTTCCACAGATATTTGTCTGCCGAAGGACGAACTTCCAACACCAGCAGCAAGTGACAGGGATACAGAGTTCATCATCCATGTTGCTAGCCCCTCCAATTCCATCAGCAAGGTCTCATTGATCAGCCCGCTCAGCAGTAAGACAAACCAGACTCTGTCAGAGGAAAGGGAAGCTGCGGGAGTGGGCTCTTCTGAGATATCAGGGTCAGGTTCAGGCATCATTCTTACCCTCCGACTGCAAGACATGTTGCTCTGGTCCCTGGAAAATACACTGGATTGTTCTGAGCAGTATGACAGCACAAATTCCACAGCTTTTTCCATGATAAGCCCTGATTCTGTACTCGCCATGCCACATGTCAATAAATACATTCATCACGTTTAGTTTTTAAAGTCTTGCTCCTCTACCATCATGCTTCTCAACCTTTTTTTGGTCACTGTACCCCCAATCAAACTTTTACCAGCCACAAGTACCCCATTTTATTTTTACATAGAAAAAGAGCTTCCGAATTGCCCCCTGGTTGAGAACCCCTCCTCGGCCAAACTGTTCTCTCTAAATATCACATAAGCCTATGGGGTGATTACCTGTAAACTTGTTTCACATTAAACAACACGTTAAATTAATAGATTGATAACGTACATAAAAACTGAAGAGTAGTTAAATCTAAATAAGTTCAATTAATTTAAAGTGGATTGTTTAGGATGGTGTTGCAGTGACTGAATCTTATCTACCTCATTTACCTCCTTGAATTCTGAGATGTATTGTACGTTATCCCAGTACAACAAAAGGGATGATTTATGAGAAAATTAAACATATTTTAAGCTCACATAAAGAGGCGCTGAGAGGATATATTTTAATTTGGGAAGGGCCTATGAAAGATATTATGCATTTCCCAACTGGAAGCTTCTGTGGACCCAGACAGCTATAACACAGCTGAGTGGAATATTCTACTATAAATATATTAACACTTGTAAGAACTTAATGGAATACAAAGATAAAGTGTGAACAATATACATCTGCAAGTAGACTGTTGAATGCAAAGGGCTCACAAAATTTAACATGAGTTTGACCAATACTCTGACTGAAACAACCTCGTGTGGACTGTATAATAGTATACAGTCTGTATAATACATTGTGCAGATACAAATGTATCTATATGTATGTATAAGCCTGTAGAAATAAACGCCATTGGTCAGGTTGATTTGACAAGAAATCAAAACTATTTGCACCTTCTTGTCTCTATGCCCTTTCAAAAAAAGGGATAGAATCAGACTGGAGTAATATCAATAAACACATCTCTCTGAGATGTCTAAAACGAGTTCATCTGGTTGGTGAAATCCCTCCTATATATTCCTCAGATGTCTCTTACTTTACAGAATGTGTGTATTTTCCACTCCGTCAGCATGTTTTGCAAAACATGCCTATTAAATAAAGTGAAAGAAATAGTGTGGAATGATGCGGTAATGTGCAATGCAGCTTGCTGTTCTTGCAGCGTCGTAAGTTAGCAAGCACTCAGAGCAATAAAAAAATGGTCATAGCGTGTTATGGTATGTTTTAGAGTTTCCACCCACTTCAGCGGATGTTGGGTTGAGAAAGATCTGGGTAAGCAGTTGGTCCACTTCAGAAAGCTCGCCATTAGTTCAAGGCCAGTGACTTTGCTATTGTTGGCCTAACATTATTTCACTGAAGTAATAAATATCGAACTCAGTAATACTTATGTTTCTTCTTGTTTGTGTTGTAAAAAGAAGAACACACAGAGAACCTCCACCCGTTCTTTTTATCTGATGAATACATGTTGTGTTGCTGTGTGCTGATGTTTGAAATAGAAAACACCCTCTCAGACGGTTCGAGTTAAATTGGGGTGAGCGTATCTTTCATGTTCTATTGCACAAGGAATCTCGAAAAAGACACTGTCAGCATGGGGGCCAAGTTGTCGTTTGACTGGCTATCTGTAAAGTAGACCAGACACTCCTTCCCTAGTGATTTATCCCCCCCCTCACCCTTTTTTTTTCTTCATAATTGATTGGGTGTCTTCACTCCCTCAGTGGCACCTTTGGGGAACTTATTATGCATTCTGAGCAGTGTGTTGGCGGGCAGATATGAACAGAGCACAGCGCCCAAGCCTCTCACTGCATCCGTTACGGCCCCTTTCAGTCCTCCAGCCACTTTTAATGATACCATCATTATCACAATCAGCAGTAATGCCCCAGTCGCCCTGAGAGAAGGCCTTGTCTCTGGCCATGGCATAGCACATGCGTGTGTGTGTGTGTGTGTGTGTGTGTGTGTGTGTGTGTGTGTGTGTGTGTGTGTGTGTGCATGCATGTGTGCGTGCACGTGTGTGCATGTGTGGCTGTGCATTTTACTTTTTGTGTGCATGCTCGTGTGTGAAAGAGAAAACATTTGCATAGCACTTACAAATGGATGTCTTTGCTATTCAATCGTGCACAACTGTGTGTATGTTTGTGTGTGTGTGTGTG
>JAVQIZ010239309.1:0-15000 GCA_036023535.2 Galaxias brevipinnis | reverse complement strand
TGGTTGATACTGTGCGGGCCCATCACCCTCGTCTTGCCATAGACATACACATGTATAAACAAAGCATGACTTTCTTGTCTCAAATCACTGCAAACCATTACTCTCATGTTTTCTTTACACTGATTGTTTGAAAATGCAATTTGGAGGGTAAGCAATTATTTGCAGTTGTGTCCACTTTTGTTGTTTTAGACTTGAATCCATGGCCATACATACTGTATAAAGGCCTACTGTGTAAACAGTAATGAACAGAAAAATGTAGAGGTTATCTTGTACTTCAGATGAACCAAGCTGCTAATTAAATATGTTTTTCTAACTTTTACAAAATAATGATATACGTTTGTACATCAGACAAAATAAATACATACATCATTGGAGAACAAATTTTTTTTCTTTAACAAAAAACACAGAACTTAACAAAACACCTAAAAGCAGACAAGCGGACAAAAAGCCGTATGAGCAGAGCAGCCTGTACTGTATAGACGGCAAACAACAACATAACATGCAAAGGACATACATCACCCGAAACATGTTGTCTGGATCTGCACCTCGACCTTGTATTTGTGTCACCATTTATTATGTTGGCTAAATGTTTCTCAATGGACCCCATACAGTCTCTCTAATTACCATTGCAGGCCTGGGACTTAGCCCCCACAAATTGTTTGTGCATTAAAGTCCCCATGTAATAACCACTTATGGTAGTATCACTGAAATGTCTTTTTCGGTGAGAGGAGAAGCCCTTTGTGCCTGCCTATGACAGGCTTTATTTGCTGTTATTGACTGACCCAGGCACTCTGCTTGAGAGTAGTGGTGTGTTGCTTTGAGAGTATTAGAAGAGGGATGAACGGTGCTTTGGCCATACGCGTTTATCTCTGTTGCTCCTTATGCCACTTGCACATACAACATAGGAAAGCTATCCCCTGCATT
Organism: Galaxias brevipinnis; assembly: GCA_036023535.2. Taxonomy (NCBI): domain Eukaryota; kingdom Metazoa; phylum Chordata; class Actinopteri; order Galaxiiformes; family Galaxiidae; genus Galaxias; species Galaxias brevipinnis. The sequence goes on along the minus strand of JAVQIZ010239309.1, from coordinate 14,076 downwards.
GAGAAAACTATACATTCTCTTCATTACAAAGCATTCAGGGCAATGCAATTTCTTGCATTTTCTTCAAATATGATGTTATAGGCATACATCAATATTTTTAAATGCACATATATGAAAGTATAGTTAAATATGTGGGTATACAACATATCTGCCTTTAAACCTTATTCTAATATAAATTAACAATAGTTGATAATTTTATGTTTGTATGTTTCTGTTGGTTTCTGAATGGTATTTGGGGTACTTTTGAAGTGCATAGTTTAAAGTAGAAAAAAACAGGTCTGCATTGGTCAATCCTCTAAAACTTCTCATTGGTTGCAAAATGACAGTCATCTGCTTCTAGGCTGCCAATAACTATCTTGTCTGTAACGACACACCTCTAGGTGATTTAAAATACTCGTCAAAAGCTTTATGGGTTTGCCACTGTCTATGTCTGTCTGTCTTGCACGCCCACCACTACTGTATGTTTAATATGCTGTGTTGACATCAGCGCTCAGGCTTTGACAGCTATGTTGAGGGTACGGGAGGTTAAACCTTTGACATTTCCTCCGACACCGGACCTCTATTTTTACTCAAGCGCACTGCCAATGCATTTTTTGTCTTTATGTCTATAGGGTATCAAGTTGCAAATGTCATACGTAGGCATCCTCGCAGTGGCTCAAACTGTCTGTGTGTGTTGTCTTCAAGTGCTTGTCTGTATACGTTCATGAAGTTTCAGCACACCACTCTGCTAAAAAGCGGTTCCCAATCCCTATTCAAATACAGGGACAGTATGTCGTACTGTACTATTGCATTCATATAGCATCTGTGCATGAGGCAAGGTAACAAATAATGGAGCCCTTACTGCCTCCAAATACGATCCAGCCAATTATCTTGACATGTTTAAGGCCACAGATGAACAGGCCACAAATATCAACAGAGGTCACGCTGACACTATAGTAACTACATTGTTGCTCATATGGAAATTTTAATGGACAATGTGCTAACTACAGAATAAAGCATGGCTCCATGACAGACCAGTGTGATCTGGCAAAAATAGGTTCCCATTTGCTTTGATCTACCACTTTAACGAATCTGTGTCTAAAATAAACTTTGTGTAGATGGTCTGGTGGGTAATGTTTGCTAAGTCTCTTGTAAAACTTCAGGGCGTTACAGGGTGTTAAATAACTACACTAACTTATGAAATGCATTCTTTCTCAGAAGGACTAAAGTGTATAATTTGGCTCTTGCAGAGGCAGTGTTTTTGTTACATTACATCTCTGTGTCAGAAGTTTCCATTGATTTGCCGACCTCCTGGTTGCATGCATTGCTCGAGCAACCAGAGGCTTTTTGAGAACGTTGATCGCTGATATATATGTAGCACATTTGTTTAAATTAAGTTTGCGCTCGGCAGGGGAATTGGACACTCGACTAAACAACTGGAAGAAACAATAACACTACTAATTGCGGTTACTGTTGCAGCGGCTGTGCCTCTCAGATCAATTGTTAGGGGGAGCAGGACGTGGACTTCCAAAATCTGAAAGCAGTGTGAAGCTTGAGCAGAAATACAGTATGTGGAGAAATAGGCAGAGATTAATTGCATAGAGTTTTTCTATATGCTGTATTTAAAAAAAATCTAAAAAGTATTTTTCCCTATTAAAATCATTATTACGGGGAAAATTCTATGCAAATATTTATAAAATACGTCGTAGGAATCTTTTGTCACATTTTTTTTTCATGTTTTACAAAGAACCCTTTTCTTTTGTCCTTTCAAAATGTACCGTTTGCCTGACAGTCCATTTGGATGTGTTTTTCCTGGTGAGATGAAGCATTATAAGCTGGCCAAGACAGGGTTTCTAAACTACAAAACCCAGAGAAATAAAACACTCAAAGGATTAGAACAATTTAGAAAGCAGACCCCCTTCTTTTCCATTGTGCCTTCCCGATGCTGTGGCTATTTCTCTATGCCCAGCATGGGCTCCACTTTGTGGCTTTTAATAACCTACCCCTCCAAGCTCCTACCCCCTGAGACACATTTTCCCCCACTTTATTTGTGCCGCTGTGTTTCTACCTACCAGCAGCTGCAAGGAAGAGTGAGCGGTGGAGGCAGCAACAGCACATTTCTTCCAGTTGCTCAACACGCTAATCCTCCCCTTTTCTTCGCAGCTCAAGCATTATATTGCAGTTTCATTGACTGGGAGGTGTTGTGTTGCAGTGGAATCAATAGCTGAGGGGATCCCAGCCCAACGATTAGCTTGTCAGTCAGGCCTCTGTGGTTGGAGGGAGGGGAGGCAGCGTAAATCCCAGAATGCCAGGGGCCACCAGCATGGAAAACCTGGAATGCTGGGAGCTGCCGATCACTACACACCACCTGTTGTAAGAGGCAACATGTGCTGAGCATATTAACCTTTCTGCTACTGTGGTTTAACCATTGCCCACTGCCATTGGTCTTTTCAAAGGGGGCACAAGCCCTGAACCACATCAGGCTGAGATGTTGCCGTTGCCTTAATCTCTGCGACTACAACTCTGTTTATTCATATTCTACACGTGTCTTTTCCAAGTAGAAACTGGATTCAAAGAAGCGGGTCATATAAAGGGTTGTACAGTATTTGTTGGTTTGGATTTCCCTTATACATGAATTCGTAACTTGCAGAAATATGAGTCCAAATCTCATGTGCAATATATGTTGATGTTATGCATTTCAAATAATTATAAGGATTATTACTGCTTATATTGTTTTCTTGAAAAAGATTGCTCATTCATCATGTAATTCATACTAAGAATGTTCCCGTGTTTTTGCACTAAATTAAGATTTAAGTAGCATTAAATACCATTTCCTGGGGTTCAGAGTACACCATGTCATATTTGTTTTGGCGCATTAAATCAATTCAACAGGGTCAATCCTCGGAGACACTGTCCCAGGATTCATTTCCTTGTGCGTTGAGGGGAAAGTAATTGTAAACTATTTGTATATGAGCCAAATGTGAGGGGAATTTAGACGGAGCAAATCTTTGACCTTTTTCGGAAATATTTGGCTCTCGTCCCAGAGTTGACACGCAGTTCATCCTCAATAGAATGCCATCTGATATTTAGGGAATATGGCAGAGACAAAGAGTTACTATACAAATGCTGTCTGATGTCTTCCTTCACCCCTTTTGTTTCCCGTTTGTACCCCTGTGGCTTTTTTTCTACCACTCGTCAACCAAAAAATAACTCCCATATAATCCATATGCCATGCTAAATGTAAAACTAACATGGCTTTAGTATGTCATTTTGAATACTTTTATGTAGCTATGTAGAGTGACTGTACTGTATGTACAGATATGTTAGATCGAGGACCATATCTCTGTCATGCAGTAAAAACAAAATGTCTTCATACATCCACGTCGGTTTACAGTTATATTCATTTATTCATTGTCTTTCCAGAGGTTAACTGGGCTAACTTTGTCATCATTCTTTCCTCTGAGACATTCCTCCTTCCAGCTTGTGAGACCCTACCAGTTTAGCAGTGGACTGACAGTTCAGCTGAATGCTGGCAGGCGCCGAGGGCACACTCTAGTCATATGAAGCCGCTGTCATCAGAGCTGGGCTAGTAAAACACAACCCAGATAGGAGCTGGAGGCCAGCTGGTGTAGCGCTGTCGTAGCAGGTCAGTCTGCCAGAGGGCTGGGGCGGCAAGCATTGGTGCAGTAGGAGGAGGAAGAAGAAGGGGAGGGAGCGAGGACACAGTGGATGGTTATTGATCGGGGAGAGAAGACGCAACTAACTCTGTCTGGAAGACAAGCCTCAGTCCAGGGACACTGCTTGAAACACTCTCTCAGCAGAGTTAGAGAGAATCTCTGATGATAATAATAGATGAATGATTGGTGACTATGACAGCAGCTGCTGGCATGTTTTTACGTTGAAAAAATGTGTAGGCTAACTCCTCACATCAACTCGAGCGGCAATCAAGGCACAAGTGATATCTAATCCACAACTTGAGACCACAAGATTGGTCTACCTGCAACACAAGTGTGGACAGTGGTTTGTGAGGAGGTTATACAAGTGAGTGGGCTGCGTTCTATATATTGTAGCCACTCTCCCTAGTTCCACCCACATGTTGTAACGACCATTGTGGGTTGGTCAAGGCCCTGTTTCAACAATTTGAACGCACATTGTTTAATTTACAAAAACCAGCAGAATAGCGGAGAACGTGTTTAAATGTACAAATGTGTTTTGTGCATTTGTGTGAGTGGGTTTAATTAAAGTGTATTTATCTTTTAATGTGTTTGCTGATACATAACAAATAATTTACATTATCCCATGTTGAAGTTTATAAAAAAAAAAATATTTTACAACTTAACACATTATGTTATGTTAGGCTACATGAAAAAACACACAAAAATGTTTGTGCTTACTAATAAAATGCATATTTGGGAAGTAAGCCCTGTCCTCACAAACATGAATAACCCCAATACAAATTGTAAAATATAGAGCAGAGTTTCCCTCAGAAGAAACAGTTTATCTTCTAAAAATATAAAACATAAATTACATTAGAAAGTACTTCAAATTTGGATGTGTAATAAGTGTGGTTTGAAGTGCACTGTGTGTGTACGTGTTCGATGTGTGCGTGCGTGGGTGTTTGTAAGTGAGTGTGCACGTTTGTCTTTGTAAAGAATTTGGCAAGCTCAACAAAGTCTCTCAAGAGTCCTTACCCAGGGATCTGGGAGAATGTTCAGGGTACCAAGGAAAAAGACTCCTCAAGAGCAAAAACACACTGGCGTGTTAAGTTATTAGCCCCACTTTGGGCGGTGTGTGTGAAACAAGTTCTCACAAGAGGTAGTGAGAATCCCTTAACTCCCATTACTCCTCCCCCTAGCATTGTCTCCTTTACAGGGCCTAGTCCAAAGGGTTACTCTCTCCATGTGGATAGCTCCTCGGGCCCAATTATCTGGCCACAATGCTCAATTAGCCACAATCCCTCTTTTGAGGTGACAATGGGAGGACTTTACATTTTTAAGACTAGAAGAAAAGAAAGACCCAAAGAAAGATGAAATTAGAGGTTAGATGTATTATAAGATTTATATAGAGGATTTGGTAATCAGCATAATGGTTTTGGCAATTTTTACCTTCAGGTGGAGCCAATGAACCACTTACACAAAGTTAACCAAACTAAAGATTTAGCCATAACAGCACCTACATTCTTTTAAGTATAGTTGTCTGTACAGAATAATCCAACATTATTAACATTAGTGACTACCCATGTATGCATTTGGAAATAAGAATTGGAGCAGAGAACACTGTCAAAAATAATAGTAATCGAATATCATCATTGATAGCATTGCAAAATCTACTGAAAGATTGGATGCAGCCGTTCAGGTAAGGGTCACTTCTTGCAAGGTCACATTCTGTCACCAGGTGCTCAATTAAAAGGAGCATTAACCTTGTTTACACAATACAACAGCAATATGGAGTAGGCCAGGGAATTTATTGTCGTTAAACAGTAGGAGGCCACTCGCTCCTGGCTGCGTGCCCACAAACCGCATGAACTGGGTTGGCACACACAGTCTGAAAGCCAACATAAGGGCCACATTTTGGGCAGGCTGCTGCCTCTGCCTAATACTGAACAAATGTTTTTGCTTTACTCTGCCATGTAGCCCGACAAATGAGTGCAAACAGTCTCGAGAGGTGTATAAAGAAGGAGGAGGTGTTGGTTTGCGGTGGAAAGTGCCTGCTCTAACTTTATGACGTGGGACCTGTAGCAACAGGCCAAGTCAACAACGTCGTGAAATGTGAAAGCAATAGACAAAAAAAAAACAATGACACTGCTAATGCCACTGTGTTTATTTGATTACGAAGGTGCCACTCAGTCACCTTCTCTTTTTATGCAAGCTCGGTGCCTCTGTCTGCCAAGAAAGACTCATGCTGAGGTACTCCAGCCAGGCAAAATAAAACTGTATTCACCGCTTATTTTTTATGGGTCAGTTTAGTAGGTATTTGGCCAGGTATCTTGCACTGTTCCAAATAATGTAAATTATAATTGCGCAGACCCATGAGGAGAGCTGAGAGCGGTACTTGTGAATGTTTGGTCATGCTCCCACCTGAGAGGTCATCTCGTCAAACCGCTGGACAAGAAGCCTCACCTTATTTGACAGGTCACAGCACCTCATAGTGCTTACGATTCGTTGTTGCCATGGCAGTCTTAAAAATGTCCAGAGAAATTGAGTTGCATGCGATCCACTCTCTCTGCAAGGGCCAACGTGCGGTGACGATTTGATCCCCGAATCTATTGCTCACTTAGTGAACGCCCTAGTTCCAGATGCGGCGCTTGGGCTCAGTTACAGGTGTCTGCCTATGTAGGTATTACAACTGTCACTGTTATGGTTGGAGGAGTGGCATGCTGTTAACCTCAAATCAAGGCCTGTAATTTTGTGGTTGATGGCACACTTTGGGATCGGTCCAATCTCGAGGCCTGAGGCGTCTCTGTGCAGCACTTGATTAGAGACAATTACGCGTGGGAACTGCAGCAGTAAACCACAGCTCCGGGTGAAAGTCTGACGCTTTGTGTTTTAACTTTTACTTCCGACAGAACGTTACGCTCCCTTCGTCCATTTTATGAGCAGTTGTGTTTGTTTAAGGGAAGAAAACATGCAAATGTGTCAGTCACCAGAAAGAACAAATCTTGTTTTACACAGCATGTGGTTGTTCCCAAATCCGCAGACAAACCGTCTGGCAAATTAACAATTTACTGTCATAAATTTTCTTCCTTGGATTCATTCCTTGTGGACAAGGGTTTACTGTAGTCGCGTTTAACACTTTAGTGTGTGAGTTGATTAACAAACAATTGAACCAAATTAAAACTATGAAAAAAGGACAATGGCAACGGATAAGTTATTTGGCTTTCAAAATAAATAGGAAATCATAAGTGAAGTTAAACCAGCATCATTTTCTCTGATCATCTTTAGAACTTTGGTTATTCCCCATTTAACTACAGTATAGCTAAGCGTGTACATGAGTTTGGGTAGGCCACCATGTATTCATTAATACACTTTTAAAATAATGACAAGCATGCATGTAATAAATAAAAGGTACGTAGTGATAGTATTTCTTTTTTATTCAAAACGATGTAGACATTTTGTCTCGGGGGTGTAGTTGCTACACCAAGCCCTCTGATGCTTTTGGGGGAAGAGAACCAGAGACAAGGAGAGAAATGCAGCCGCACCTTTCATTGCCTCTTCACTTGAAGAATTAAACGTGAGACAAAAGCAGCGCATTCTGAAAGGCCCACTCTGCCCTAAACAGGAGTGTGTATGTCGTGTCAAAGGACTGGAGTTTCCTATAGATTCATTAGCCTCTTAGGGGGTTCCCTCCTCTTTGCTACTCAACCTCCTATCTCGCTCTCTCCCTATGTCCTTGCACCCCCTCCCCCTTCTTTCCCCCCGCGCCCCCCCCCACCCCCGACTCTCTCTCTCCCTCCCTCTCTCTCGCTAACACTTTTCTTACTCTCCCTCACACACTCTCCCTTGTGCCTCTGTCTTTCTTTCTCTCCCTTTCTTTGTTTGCTGTCTAGAAGAGGTTTTTAAGCCCAGCCAGTGTTTGTAATTAGCTCTCCATTCTGGAATGGAACATGTTGAGGTGGGTGTTAATGGGACGGCCAGGCCCTCTTTCTCACAGCAGGCTGAGAGCAGAAACAGAAACCAGGCTTTGTTCCCTGCACTGGGAAAAGACAAAAAAGTGGGCATAAAGTGTGCACAAGGACCTCTGGAAAATATTAACAGGCGTTCACTTTTAAAAAAGAACACTGAAATGGACTGCAACAGAAGGCAGTTCTAATGACTATCACCTCTCCAAAGTGTTGAGTTGGAAACTCTGGCAAGATGTGGCAAGGCGGAACCTTAATGTGAAAATCTCGCTCCATGTGTTGTTCAAACATTCTTTACTATATAGTAATGTTTTATTTCAATAGACAAATACAAGCTCTCCTACACAGCTTAATTTTCCAATTTTGATTATAGGAAGTTGTCTGTTTAATTTTTTATAAAACCATCCAAACATGTATGCTACTACAGCGATGGTATTCTATAAGAAGATGATATGTCTAGGTTGACTTTTGTACAGTAACAAAGCAGATTTTTCTGCAAGAATTTATCATAAATTCCAGCTCTGGATGCTCAGTCCTCCAGGTCAGAGTTCAAACACCATGGGAAAGCTGGGGGCGTCATTCCACAACCTTTCGAATCCATCCCTTTCCCCCTTTATTCAACAAGCTTCACATTCAGCTATACTGTTGCTGAAGCAATCCATTATTGTGTCAAAGTTCTTGTTCTTGCACGGCCTGGAAGCATAGCACAACAGCTTGTATTAATTCCAGTAGGGGAGAGGCAGGACCATGTTTCAAGTCCCCTGCCCCTCCAGATGTGCCTTGATCAAGGGAAGTTGACTGAGCGCATTGTGTCCTTTAAGACACTAATGTGATTATGTCACATATTTTCAGCTTATTCCCATTGCTATTAGTCTTGGTGTGGGGTCTAGGATTCAATGGTCTCTATCGGGATGGGAGGCATGGAGATTTTTCTTTCAACTGAGTCTGGTTCCTAGCCAACCAGAGCAAACTGACAATTGTCTCTGTATGTGTGTGTGTGTGTGTCTGTGTGTGTGTGTGTGTGTGTGTGCATGTGTGTGTGTGTGTGTGTTCAAACTGAATGGGAAAGTGCTTATTTAGTTATTATCCATATACAATAAAATACAACAAACAAACACTAAATGGTCTATACTCCTAAGATTAGTTAGTCTCCTGTTGTGTGCCCTGAACTACGTTCAAATTACAAATAAAAAGCAGAGAAACTAGAGTCAACAGAGAGAACATGGAAAAGGGAGAGAGTCTGGTACCTGGCTGAATGCATGAGTGCTCTCTTAACGACCTCTGTTAAGCACGTTCACTCAGCCCTTTGCGTGGACGTTACAGTGAAAAGCCCCGCTGACACAATGTGGACTGCTTTCCAATGCCTGCAAGACAACGTTTTTATTTTTCATGGTGAAATATGTGTCACAACTTCAGCAAACGTGTCACAACTTCAGGAGTACAAAAAGGCAAAACATTTTGTCTTTCACTGATATTGACAATAAACAAACATGCACTGTTTTAGGCAATTATTTTTTACTTTTTTCCCATTCATACATCTTGTGGACATTCAGACTATATATAAAAAAACAATATGTCCACCAAAGTACTTTTGTTCAATCTTAATTAGTAACATATTTATCTATTTCTAACATAGGCCAACCTCAATGAATCAATTGTGGTTTTAGCAAAGCACACTTCCCAAAAAGAGTACATATGAATGGGTCACTCAATCTTCTTTCCATTTATTTCAAGGTTTAGAGTGAAGGAGATGAATTATGTGGGAAGGTAATAGCGGGCTGAATCTTCTGGTAGGGCCAGCCTCCTTTCACAGAGAGATTGTATGTGTGACCCCCAGCCACATGGTGCACTTACACAGCAAGTGTATTTAGAAATGTTGAATTTGAAGGTGCATGGCTGAGTGTACTATTCAATTTCTCAAGGTTTTCCGAAGACCATTAGGTTGTGCCTGTAATAAGGATGAAAAGTGTGTGTGTGTGTGTGTTTATTCGTTTATTAATCTATTGTAAATCCCAATTGGGATAAGAGAAAAACATTCACGAGTTTGACAAACCGTTAACCTTTTTAGATCAGCCTTGGTGTCTTTAAGATAGAAAATCTTCACTCTCCCTTGAAAAATCTGTTGTCCCTTTCAACCTTTGAAATAAATATTGAATTATATTGGTGCACACCATTCTGAACAACGTCTCCTTGGTCAACAATGGACACAATGCTTCGGCAACTGCCCTGTCTTAGAATAAAATAAAATAAAATGCTGAGTAACAGGCTTTGGATCAGACTCAGGTAAGAAAATGTTTGACTAACTTTTTCAGTGTCCTGATCATCCATGCATTCCACCTTTTTATAAGGAAATATTTTAAACAATTTATGAAATACTTTTATTATTTTACTCTTGACTTTATTCTCGAGAAAGTTAGTTGCTCTTTCACTCTGTGCCTTGTATCTGTTTTTCCTGCAAGATCTACATATAATTCCTCATTACATAAAATATTTATGGTGATACATAATAAGTCCAATTTATTAATTAATAATGTATAATTACACAATTAACTTTTGCTATGGATGAGTCTAAATTAATTACTGTTGCCTTAAATTACATAATTGCAAGAGATTAGCTCTAATGATGTAAACCACCAACCCAATCTGTCTAGTTTACACCCTGCAGAGTTAAAGTGATTACCGGTTCTGCCCATAGGGATGGATAGTTCCTTATTAGAGTCACATCATGATCTGATGAGTTGCTAAATAAACAAAACTGTTCAGCACAGGTTGCATTCGGCAAAGTGTCATCAGGAGACAAGGATTACGTTGTGATTTTTTTGAACTTTGCATGAGGACAAACGGGATAATCCGGCTGTAGACAGTTTGTTAAATGCAATAGCCACTTTCTGGGTTCATCACTGTTTGGAACAGATTAGTGGAGGTTGGCGGATCTCATATAGTCTGGTCAGAGGCCATCATTGAAGGGCTTAAAGGATTAATGTGCTCGCTAGCTCACCCTCCTTCCATCCAATATTCAATCAGAGCAGCCCTGGGAGCTTACACTACAGGACAATGTGTGTGTGCACAAACGCATATCCAGTCTCTGTTTTGTCAGTGACGCAGATCCATTCTCCGTGCGCCATGCAAACACGTTGTTTTTCGGTGCTGTGAAAGGGTTTTACCTAAAGATATCTAATACCATGATGCTCCTGGTGAATACCCACTCCAGCCGCTAATACAGTGAAGCACAGTCAGCTAGCCACCGTTACTGACTGTGGTGTCCAAGGCAGGGAAGACGGTCTTAGAGGTTTGAGAGGAGGGATCAGAGGTGAAATCCCCCTTTAACGGTACCCTGAGCCTGTCCTTCCACAGACAGGCCTGGCTGGTGTATATATTGGGTGCGCTGTAATTTCCCATCTGCTTTATGGCCAGTTCTGATCCTGGGCTCTTGTCAGCAAACTCCTACGAGGAGATATCATCAGTAATATAAGGAGGACTCTGGCAATACTTAGGGCCTTCAAAGGCCCTTCACTCTGCTCGGCCGTGTGGATGGCTTAAGGAATGTGAGAGCACAGGTCACAAGTAAACGGTTTGCAAACACTGTATCAAATGGCACGATTTAGGGGGCTTTGGGCATCTTGCTTGTCCACTTGGATGAAGACCCAGGATATTAATTGTTTCCTGAACTAGGTTTAATCTTTTAGGACAATCTCAGAATAAGCACTGCTCTTTCCATCTATTTATGATAAAGCTTGTTTTACATGTTTATCTATGTTTTTTGGATTACACAAGGACCCCACTGAGAACTATCTTATTGGCCTTATGATCAGAAAGTAGCTGGTCCTGCCACCTGGTCATAAATGATTGTTAGGGGGTATATAATGAGGTAAAGACTGGTTCAGCTCATACTGCAGGACCAAAAAGTAAAGGTACTTTTTTTTTTCTGACTCATGATTGGCAAACGAAAACTTGGAACGAGTTATGATATACTCTGAAGAGGAATACAAAGCCAGCATGAGCCCTGTACCAGCCAAGAGTGCAGTGCTGCATTAGTTATAATAAGAAACATTAACTCTGCGTTATGGCAACATTCCAACACATGGTATTATTTGTTGACAAACGACTTTTTATTTAGAACAATATTAATCCTGCAGTAAACTCATTTTAAGTTTTGAAAATATGCCTGACTCCACTGTAGGTTACTGAGGTCTCGCATTTAAAACAGTTTAATGTTGTTTTCTTGGGAGAACATGAACTCGGTATGTCTTATTTTTCTAAATTGGCCTTCACTTTTCAACCTCTGCCTGTCGTATAAAGAATAAACCTAAATCATTTATTTGTACGATAGCGGGAAATAATTTATTCCCCTAGCAGTCTCATCGGACGTCTTCCACCCTCCCTATCTCATGGCTTGTAACCCAGAGACTGTGTTCCCTCCGGGGTTCCTCCTCCACTCCCACTCATAGAGACAGCATAGAGACAGGCCTCGCTGATCCAACCACCAACCAAGCTGCTTCAAAACACCCAGCTGTTTCCCTTTTTCCCTGTCGAAGTCACTCCTTCGCTTTGTCCAAAATCTTAGAAACTCCTCTGTACAAGCTGGGAGTTGGGGGGGGGGGGGGGGGTTGGCTTTGTGTGCGGGAGGAGAACATCTAAAACAATGAGGTGTTTTAACTGTATCACTCATTGCGTGGGGCACATATCCAGCTGCATTTCCTCAACCATGGTACACCTCACTTGTAAAACATGCTCATTAGATAGTCAACACTTCTTGGGCTGCCTCATGAGGAATTCCTGATGACAGTCTCCACACCCTGCTCCCTCCCACACACTCTGAACCTCCCACCATGACTGCTCTCCAGCCTCCCCCTGCTCTGCTCGTGGGACCGCTCATCTGACAAGTTAATGCCAAGATAATTCCTACTGAAAATATTTACCCTGCTTTCCACATGTCTTTATGCAATCAAAATATGGATAGTTCATACTTCAATGTAGCCAAGATGGTAACCTAAAAAGGTGTTTTTATTTTTGGGTGTTCTGTCTTGCTTAACAAGCCATGCTTTGCTGTACTCTCAATGAAGCAGAGGGGCCCATGCGATGTGAGCACTGTGATTCCAGAAGGGGAGTGTCTCTCCCTGTGACATTGAAGCAGCCCAGGACACAGTCCCATACATCAAACACACAGGCTGCTTAAAATAAGTCATGTCTGGGTGACCTTTTCCATATATGCTTGTGCATACAGAATTGAGGAATAAGCAACAGCCGAGATTACCGCATTTGGACGGGTTTATCATTTTGTGAGGAACTAAATCTTTGATCTCATGCGATTGCAGGACGGAGAGGCAGCTTTGAGCTGCGATAATCTGTTGACAAACTACAAAACATGTTCACACCTCCACGCGCGTTCAACAAGCGGCGCGAGAGTTTACGTTCCGTTGAGATTCTTCTCCGGCGTGTCAGTGAAGCTCTGCGAGCACCAGTGTTCCTCCGTGGAGCTTCATTTCAGGAATGCAAATGCCTTGGGCCCAGACAGGCAGTGATTTATCTCCTCATCTATCCTTGCACACATCTGCCTGTGCCCTTGTGTCTGCCTGTTGCTCACTCCTCCTTTCATCCAGCCAACATGTCTCCCAGGAGACTCGGGACTCCCCTGCTCAACCCCCGCTCAGCCCCCGCACGCACGCTCGCACACACATGCACACACATGCGCACACGCACGCACACACATGCCCCGACATGCACGAACAGGCATACACACACTACTCGCACATAGACACTGCACACATATGGACGTGGGTAGGGACATACATGCCCTCATAGGCACACACACACACACACACACACACACACACATACACACACACAGAAACGCACACATTCACACACGCTACAGCCTTCCACCTTTTGGCCAGCCCTGGTGGCCTGACGCTGTATAGCCGAGAGGTCACGGCCACGCTCAGAGGTCTCTGCAGAGTAGCAACAATCTGCACACTGACTCACTCAGCCGGACTCAGCACACTGCGGAGGAGCTTTACTGTAAGCCCGTGGAAAGTGACCTGATAGCCGCACTTGCTCTCTGTCAGCCGAGATTACGGTCAGACGAGCCCAGTGGGAGTTCCTGGCAGGCCATCCTGCTGCTCTCTGTCTTATGTCGACAAACAGCGCTCGCGTAGTGCCGAAAACACACCGTCCCCCCCCTGTGAGGACAGAATAGTAGAATAGGGACAGCTTCAGGGCACTGACACAAAAAACACCCAAAAACCTGTGTCAAAAGTTCCACGTCAACGGAACCGTGCCAGAAAGTAAACAAGAGCACTAGAACTGCGCAGTAGATGGATCTTCGCGTGTCTTGCTGCTCAGTCTGATGTACCCTGTCCTTTCGTGCTCTACCCCTACGAGCGGGCCGCCCGCCGCCGCCCCCCCGCCCCCCCCCCCCCCGGGGCGGGGCGGGCGCCGGAGGGGGGGGGGGAGGGGGGGGGGGGGGGGGGGGGGGGGGG
>JAVQIZ010239305.1:0-10133 GCA_036023535.2 Galaxias brevipinnis | reverse complement strand
CCCTTACAGCCTGGCCTTGTCCTCCCCACCCAGTTTACCCTTACAGCCTGGCCTTGTCCTCCCCACCCAGTGTACCCTTACAGCCTGGCCTTGTCCTCTGGGACATGGGTGGAGAGGGCAGTGTGGGGAGGGGAGGCTGGGAGGGGAGGCTGGGGTGGATGTTAGAGCCCTCTACACGGACAAAGATATCTCTCGCCCTGGGCTGAGCCTGGCCTGGCCGCGCGGCATTTCCTCCAGCTGGAGCTCAATGCAGGCACCATCTCACAGCAGCCCAGCGGAAGGCTGTCTCTGTGAGGCTGACTATTAAAGCTGTCCAGGGGCTACATCCATTAATGAAAGACTAGCCCTTGCAACTGGTGCTTTGCTATTACCTGACTAATGAATAGACGTTGGGGCTCTCCTGGGTCTGTGCTTTAACCTGTTCATGGCTCTGTTATTCCCACACGCCAAACAAACAATACAATGTGGTGAGGTATGCGCGCTACATTAATAGAAGGAGGTGGGAGTCCATACTGAAGAGTCATTTAGCACGGTCACAATGTGAAAGTTAGGTTCAAATCAACAAGAAAAAAATACCACAATGTGAGAGAGAGAACAAGAGATTCTATTTACTTCAAAGCCAACAGACGTATATACTTCCCCTGCTACTTCCCTGGCCGTTTAAGCCCCCACGAGGGCTATGTGGTCTATGGTGCTCGGCTCGATGCTGGGAAGGCGGCCCCCAAGAGAATGAGCGCAAGCCAAGGCAGGAAGTCCCCACTAGGTCTCCCCCCACCCCCTCTGGCACCACAAACACTAGCACTGGCCATCTCTCTCGGCCGCCCGCAGTCACTGTCCCAGTTTCCACACTTCACATCACACAGAGAAGAAAAGCCTTTGGACGGGTAAATAGTGTGTTGTCTTTCTCTCTCTCTCTGATCAGTGTGTGGCACCAGCAGACCCTTTGTAGTGACAGAAACTGAACTTTTTAGTGGAAGTTTCTTTTAACTGCAGCGGCTGCCCTCCCTGGCTTTTGAGTGCGGGTTTGTGTACTCAGATTTTTGTCTATGCCTGTTTGTGTGTGTGTTAGAGAGAGAGAGAGAGAGAGAGAGACCTCTACCATTGTTGAGGTTTACAAGATAAGCCACTTCCTGACAACTGGAAGCTGCGGAGCCTAAATATAACTCGCCACACTCTAATTTTAACCTCTTCCTCGTCTCACTGGGCCACCCTGATTTTTATTTTTGAGCTTGTCCCCCGGAACGCGATGTCAACGGGGGCCACATCCTGTCACATGGGCCCCCATGGAGGCGCTCGCCAAAGGAGCGTCCCGCACACACTGACAACGTGGCATCTGAGAGGAAGACAGCGCCAGCGTTGTTTTTTGAGTCTCTCTGTTTTGTTGCGAACGTCCGAAACAGCTGTCAGGTCCAAGTCTTAGCGTCTTCAGTCTGTAAGGAGGAGACTAAGTCTCACACTGAAGCGATCTGCTTGAATCCGTCCCCCAATGAAGAGGGTCAGGCCATATCTAGAAGCGACGACCAAATGAGATAAGCATCAGGGAATGTTGTGTACCGCTGTGCGATGTTACCCGCCCACGCCTCACTGTTGTCCCCCTGTTGTCGCGAGCAGCGGCGTCCGAGACCGAGGTTCTCCAGGGAGATTTGTGAGTGGGTTTAGGTTTGCTTGGAAGTTTTCCGGGTGCCTTAAAGCCTGTCTCAGTGTTGGAAAAGTTTGTGGACTTGTCAAGATAAAGTCCTTTGTGTTGCGTGTCAGCTTAAGTGATCACAGGATCCAAATAAATATTCCATGTAAATGATGCAAACTGCAGCATGCAAACTCATTTGGCAGCCTAAGCAAATACCTTATGTAACCCATGTGAGTACATCTGATACTTTACAAGGAAAGGTGTTCAGGTACCTGAGTACAATGCACATTGAACGGCATTTCTATTGCATGAGATACATATTTAAATTGAAAACTAAAATTGAGATGTTGCGTTCATTAATTAGTTTTAATAAAAAGTGTTCCATTCATTCCTGCAACTAATTGCTTTGTTTTGCCAACACTATGTTCCCCCTGTGACCCATGCATCCTCCCCAGTGCCCTGTGATCCAATCTCAGCCGTGGCGGTAGTCCAATTAAATGCCTCTGTTAGCTGAAATGTGGCCAATCAGCAACTCTATAAGTAACGCATCAAGTCTTGTTTTCGAAAGCAGACCCCAATGAAAGTGCCACAATGTGCTTTAATTCAACATTAGTGATTTGATCCATTTATATTTTACATCTTTCTTGATGGTATAAGCTACAAAGATCTGTAGCAAAAAGCTCTTTGCTGTGCAATATATTGTTTAATGATTGCGTAGTGCGCATTTCTACACCCCTGCTTCTATTGTCCGGTAGCTCTGGGTGTCCACAGAGACCTATTGTTGTTTGTGGGCAGTTTATTGTTCCTGAGACAGCGTCACGACAGTCACTCTGCTGTTTGTGAGGGCGATTGTCCGACTGGGAACACACACATTATAGTCGGGAACAGGAATAGACACAAGTCCCAGCTCGCCATTAATCTTAGTTTGGTGTTTTTGTAGGACCGCAGTGTGTGTTGTGTTGTGTAGTGTACACACAGTAGCTGCTTGCGTGATAAAGAGAATGTGAACGGCTTCCCTGGCTGGCCGAGGCTTCGTATTTTCTCTCAGTGTGTGTGTATATGTGTGTGTGTGTGCGTCACAAGTGTCCTTGCTCGATCACTCTCGAGCAAGCGCGCGCGAGTGTGTGTGTGCGCGTACGCAGCCTGCGTATGGCTTCCCCACAGACGGGCGGGCGCTGTGCCAGCTCTCACTACCCATTAGAGAGGGGAAGGCCGCGACTGATGGGCTCGTTTGCAGCGGGGGGATTCTCTGGGTACAGTAGGCCCTGAGGACGTGAGGGGAATGACAACAGGCAGCGTGCCTCACAGGCTAAACCCTTAGACACCCAGTCATTCTTATGTCAGGGTTTGGATTTTACCTAAAAGAAACCAAAACAATGGCCCAGGACCAAAGGTTCATGGTTTTTTGGGGAGTTTTGCAAGCATATCCACAGGGTACATTGGTACATTGTGTGATGTGGTCTATTTAAGAAAAATTGTGCATTATAATATACCACATTAGTTCAAATGCCAACATATCGGTTTGACACAAGATAAAAAATTTAAATAAGTTCATAGCAATCTGTTTGTACCTGCCAATGATCAAAGCCGTTCAAGGACTAACACTCAATGTCTGTGTGAAAACTGCGACCCAGGCCCACGTGACCCTTTGTCCTCTGTCCCTTCCAGACCCCTGTCTGACGGTGATGCCACCGTGCATGGGCGACTCGGACCGCTTCAGCCTGGAGGCCCTGAAGCACATCCACAAACAGCTGGACGACGACAACGACGGGGGGATAGAGGTGAACGAGAGCGTGGAGGTGGGTCCATCCTCTAGCTCACGTGGGGGGTTCTCTCTGTTCGGAAGTGCTGCCAAAATCATTCTCTGGTTTTCTAAAGCTTCAGGCTTTTGCCTTTAACCGTGAAACGTTAAATTGTTATCAATTTAGACAAGTTTTCTTCAATTTTAAGTTGTTGTTCTGTGAGGAGTTACAATAACAATGAAAGGTTTTAGCACACCTGCACAAAGCCAGTCTTAGCCACCACACTAGTGTATGCTGCGAGCAGTCTTGTAATGTCAATGCAGAGACTGTCCAGACAGATGGAGGTGACAAATTATGATCCTAATTGATCTAGCGACATTCACTTCCCTGCAACATAAATAACCTGGCTAGCAGTGTAAGTACAGCTTAAGTTATCCTTCTCTGGAACAACTTGTACTGACCCACCTGGCTAGCTGTAGTAAAATAGCATAAGCTAGTATGCTAGCTGTGTGCAAACAGCTTATTCTAATTCGCTAGCTGCACCGAAAATCTAAAATGAAATGACCTGACGTGGCACTGTGTGGCTTTATTTCCAAATTGATGATGCTCACATTTATTCTACCTTGTGCTCAAACAGACAATGGCAACTTACGTCATACTGGCTAGTATTGTATACTGTATTTCCTGGTCATTACTGTTACAAAGGCTAGTCTGCTGTTACACTGTTATAACTTCAAGTAGTTACACCCATGGACCTGTCCTCATACTGCCCTGTTTCCAGGTTTGCCTTTTAGAAATGATATCCTCCTGGAAAGGCCTTTGGGGCTCCACAGCTTAATAAAGGCCCATTCAAATATTTAACAAAGCTTTCACCTTACAAGGCATTTGACACCTTAGAGTGAAAACTATACCGCAGCCAAGAAACGTCCTGTGAAAGCCCTAAACGCCTTTCCAGAAGCTTCCGTTGGAAACCAGCAATGATGACGGAGGAATAAAAGCTACTCTGGGGATGATTGACACGTGAAGGGGATTGACATCCCAGGGGGCCCCTGACATGCTTTGGCCCCTGTGCCCAAAGCTAATCAGCACCCGATCGCTTTCAAAGGAAGCCGCTTTAACTACGGTCAAATTGTAGGTGTGTGTGCGGGAGCAATGTGCATGCCAGGAGTCATTTTTAACTTGTGCTGCTATGAGAAAAAGTTATACCGCCGGACCTAGCCCACCACGGCGTCTCAACCTCCACCCCCAGGGGTGTTAACGGCCCTGTTTAAGACCTCTTATAGGAGGGGTTAGTTTGCTGGGATTCACCATTGTGTATGCATGTGCATGTCTCAAGTGTTGTCTGCGATTGCCGACCGTGTGTCTGTGTGTCAGCACGTGCCAGGCGGGTGGCAGCGGACAGACGTTCATTGCCTCCTGCTTTATATGGGCAGAGTGGCGTCCACATCCAACCCCAGCAGAATGCCCGGGTTGTTTTTGGCTGGCAGGGTTGCAGCCATGGATTTACTCGATTCTTCTCGATGATTCTTGGGACGAGGGTTAAGGGCCGCGGGGCGTAAGCGGTTCCACCGTGACAATCCGCTTGGCTCGTATCGGTTCTGAAGCCCGTCCTCAGGTGACTGACCCGAGCCACGCGAGTAGAAAAGGCTGTCCTTAGAGCAGTTCATGTGTCTGGTAAAGACAATGTCTGCTCATGTGACCTCAGCCAGTCCTGTGACTGTGGCAGAACACCGTCTCCAACAGAATTCCCACGGTCTACGTGATCTGCGGCCTGGCCCTTTCTTTCATCCCTGATGGTTGGTTATGGGAACATGGTATTGTGGGAATTCTGCTGTTTCATGTTGCATGAAGCAGGGACGTGTTGTTTTGCTGAGTCACATAAACAAAGGTTTCCTCCGAAGATATGTGACCCCGGTCCATAAGATCTGCGTTATGATTATTCCTTTCTACATGAACGGTTTATTAACGACTTCTTACTTGAAATGAAATGAAAAAAGGCTGTAGTCACCTTATCGTGACCCTTACTCTGTGTGTGTAGCTGTTGCAGTCACTTCAGTCATTCCTCCTGTCGTAGAACACTGACACGGTCATTGTGGTGGTTGACTGGGTTTCGTGGCCGGCTGAGGTGTGGAAGTAGTGGCCTGAGCAGCCACCCCCCCGCCCCCCCACCTCCTCTGTCACCTCCGTCTGCTGCCATGGAGTGCCGCACCACCATAGAAACACACCCAACCTACACTTCCCTCTCGATTTATCTCGGGACCACCGCGTAGAAACCCTCTCCCCCCGACACAGACACACATGCACCCTGCCTTCGTACCCATCGACGGTCATATCAGTAATGCCAGAGCCCTGGGGCGACACTTGGTTGTTACTCACGGGCATTTCGGACATTCTCTGCCGGTTCCTGCGCGTAAAGTTCACAAGTGGCCTTGTTGTCACGTAGGGAGAGGGAGATATACGGTGATGCCACCTCGCGACCTTATCTGTTAGCGAAGGCGTCTGCGGGCGCTCCGTCTAAGGTGCTGAAACATGGCCGAAACCCAAAGCGCTCGGGCGCCACAGAAACGTGTTTTGTGTCATACACCAGATTAAAATGGGCTTTTGTAGGATTTCTATACCAAAGGTGAGGTGGAGTCCATGCCTCTCTCTCTGTCTTTGTCTCTCTCTTTCGTGACACTCACTCTCCACTCAAACACAGATGGCACACATGCTGTGGTAAACACAAACACTAGCACGCGCATACGAATGATACACACACACACACGCACACAGGGAGATCATTTACAGAGAGAAGGACAGTTTGGCGAGTCGTTGACATGTGTCGCTAGTCACAACCGCAGAATCCATGGCCTGCTATTCAGGCTCCCTAACATCACCCTCCTGTCTCCCCCTCTTCTCCCCAGATACAGCCAACTGTGTCAACACACAGTCAGACAGCCCCCCCTCCAACCCCTCTCCCCCTCCACCACCCAAGCAACCCCCTCCTCCCCCCACAACCTCAAGGTGCTCTCTCCTGTCAAGACGTACCCATCTGGCTCAAACACAACATGTCCTTCAACGTGGCTTCATTAAACGTCCCGAGCAGAGCAGAGCCAGCGCTTAGGAACTCTTTTCCTCGTTCCACCTGTGGTATTTCCTAAGACCCCCCCCCCCCTGCTGGGCCCCCTTCTTTTCACTTTCTTGCCTACCCTCTCATGCACCTTGGCTCGCGGACGGGGGAGGGGGTTGGTGATCGGGGCCTGCTGGCGAGGACGAGCTCAGGGGACGGCAGGTGCACTCCCATAGCCAGCCACCGCTCGGCCCGTCTGCCAAGGAGACGCTCAGCAGGGTCGGGTTGCATCCCTTTGAAATAGCAAGGAGCTAACCCTCGTCAGACCAAGGGGTTCAGGTCGACGGAGAGTGTCCGTGTGCGTGTTCCTGCTCTTTTATCCATGGGACATGCTTGAGAAAAAGCTGCCGTGTGTGTGTGCTTCAGTGTGTGTGTACTTCAGTGTGTGTGTGCTTCAGTGTGTGTGTGCTTCATTGTGTGTGTGCTTCATTGTGTATGTGCTTCAGTGTGTGTGTGCTTCAGTGTGTGTGTGCTTCAGTGTGTGTGTGTGCTTCAGTGTGTGGGCACTTCAGTGTGTGGGCACTTCAGTGTGTGTGTGTGTGTGTGTGTGTGTGTGTGTGTGTGTGTGCGCGCTTATGTTGTTTATGCTCGAGCATGTGTTCCTCACGTTTAGCCGTTTGCTTGACAAGCTCCGTCTTGAGGACTCCAGCAGGGCTTTCAGGGAGGCTCTATCTATAGATAAGGGGAATGGCCCCGGAATGTTCTGGAAAAGATTGGCCGTGTGGACGTCTCCCCCGGCGGACCAGAGTGAGCGGGGCCTGACCCGAACACGGGCCCCGGACGTCTTCAGAAGCCACAACTGGGAACCGGAGCTGCTCGCCTCGGGGGTGTCCTCTTTCTGCACGCTGCACATTTTTCCAAAGTGTGTGGGAGTGAGACAGTGTGTGTGTGTGTCCATGTGTATGTGTGTGTCCCCATATGTGACGAGCACTTTAGGAAGACATAAGCCCCCTGCACATTTTTCTCACAGTGGGGTTTATAATGCATGTAAGTGTGGGTGTGCACAGACATGTCGCAGCCGCATGCACATGTACATACTTTATTGAATGGGGGGGGGGGTTCTTAGAACACTTGCAGTCCTCTAAGGACCATCTTGCTGTTAATAGCTAGATAACGGGTTGAACATCGTTCAGTGTCCAGCGATGGACACCTGACACCGGATCATATTCAGCTGGGGGATTCATGACATATCTGAAGTACAGTTATAGTTGTAAGTACCGTTTAGTCTCAGTCTTGTATTTAGGTCAAGCACATGAATGATCTGAACTTGACAAAATCATATATTATTATATATTAAACTCACGTAACAACTTTGATATGCAAATTACGGTTCTTGTCATGGGGACTCAGCAAAAAAACAAAACAATACAGAAAAAGTGTATGAAAATATAGAGGGGGGGTGCAGAGAGATCGAGAGAGAGAGAGGGGGGTACAGTTAGATCCGAGAGATGAAGAAATAAAGTGGAAAAATAGAAAGAACCAGGAAAAGAGAGGTGGGTAGCTGTGGGACTGTGCAGAGAGTCTAGCAGGAGGGCTGGTGTCACAGTGGCTTGTTGTCTGCAACCCATCTGGACTCTGCCACAGACAAACAGCCCATTGTCTGCCAGCCTGTGTCTGTGTGTTTTAATCCATATGCGGCTGCGAGTACCCGTACTGTGTGTGAGTCGTCTCCTGTGTGTGTATGTGTATGTGTGTGTATGTTTGTGTGTGTGTCTGCTCTGGGAATCCAGGGTCATGTGCTGCATGTGTGAAGACAAAACAGAGCAATGAAAGACAACATGTTTTAATTTCTACTGCTTTTACAGTAAGTAAAATGGTTTCCTCCACACCTACAGAATAAAAAAAAGACTGAAGCTCTCTAATATAAACATCATCCATTGGCCCCATCCAAGAACTTACAGTATTTCTAAATCCTACATGACCACAAGTTATCTATGTTTTGACTATGCAATTTCAACTTTGAGCTACAGACGCCCCACAGCAAATGGCATAAGCAAATATTGTCCCTAAAGATAATCTTTATACTTCCCAGAACACACACTTATCGTCATCTTTTATCAGCCTCATTGAGGGTTTATAAGGTGCTTGGTTAACCAAAGGCAGAACCCTATGTCAATATTCACTTCCATGAAACATGTAGGATTAGCTACCTTAGCTTCTAGCTAGCAGTTAGCAACTAGAAGCAAGCAGCTAGCTAACAACCAAGCTACCGTCCCACTGGCACACTCAGATACAGTACACACAATGCTACGTGACTAAAGAGTCCTTTCTGGAATAAGTTCAAACTCGATTGAGGGAGTAAATGAGACACAATTTACGTTGTCCTCACAATGTGCCAAGTCTGTCCACACATGCCATTTCACCAGCCAATGCTGCTGTGAAGGATTTGGTTTGCTGCCCATCCCGGTTTCCCCTGGTAATGCCGGTAGCTCCCTGGCAATTCACTGTGACTGGTGAGAAACAGTGGGGTGATTTCTGAGGGCCGTAATGACTTTCTCCAGCCGACCGTTTATTCGGAAGGTGCCAGGGAAGGATGTCTGGGGGTTTGGGTCGATTTGATGAGGAACACACAGATAAATTGAATGAAAAAGTGTGTATGTGTGTGTGTGTGTGTCTTTGTGTGTCCACTAACCCAGTGACCCAAAGCCTTCGGAGATCATAGGCACGTTTGACACGAGCACTCGTGCATGCCCAAACATTAAGTCCAGAGGAAGGGTGTGTATGTATATATGTGTGTTTGTCTTCCTTGCTAAAAAAGGGCCGGTGGCCTTGCGCTCCATGCAAATCATTGTCTGGTTTTAGCCCGAGGTTATGTGTGTGCATGTCTTTTGAGTGCAATGAATCTAATTCCTATTATCTGTTAGTACATACAAATGTAAAGAGCTTTGCATTTGCATACCGGCGCTCTGTCATCCAGAAGTATATCCTGTGGACTGTGCATGTAATCCTGAGCAAAAACCTGACTCACATACACACACACACACACACACACTGGCCCCTATAAGGATTGATGGTAAAAAGGCATGAAGCGGCGTCATGGCGCTGTTGTTCAGCAGATCAGCATGGGCCAGTAGTCCTCCCCTTCCCAATGTAATTATCCTGCTCGCTCTCTCTTTCTCTGTGAACGACCCTAAAAAGGAAGAAATCAGACGAGACCTTGTACCAAAGCGGGTCTTTTGGGCTAACTTAAGCTGTGTCTTGGCCTCCTTTTGATTGAGCCGTGCACACGCACACACACACACACACACACACATACACACTCGCACCCACACACACACACACACATACACACTCGCACACACACTCTTACCCACACACACACACACACCTTAGTAAGAAGACACCGTTTCAAAAGATGATGTTTCTTCTCCCTCTGTTCCCAGTTTATCATAGAGGACATGAAGCAGCAGCAGACCAACAAACACAGCAACCTGCACCGCGAAGACCAGCACATCACTGTGGAGGAGCTGTGGAGAGGCTGGAAGGCCTGCGAAGGTATGGAGGGGTGGGGTTGTAGCAAAAGTGGCCAAGGCCTCTCATCAATATCACCCCTCAACCTGTAGCAGTTCAGGCAGTTCATTGACTGTTCAGTGGGGGGGCGGCCCCCCCCCCCCCGCCCCGCGGGGGGCGGGGGGGGGGGGGGGGGGGGGGGGGG
>JAVQIZ010239297.1:0-15555 GCA_036023535.2 Galaxias brevipinnis | reverse complement strand
CCCCCCCCCTCCCGACCTACCGTCTGCAACTCGTGACTGTAGATGAGCCCCAAGAGTCAGTCGCACGTAATCCTCTTAGCGCTGCGTGAGCTTGGCACCCATTGGCTCCCCAGCGCTCTTACCTACTGTGTGTGTGTGTGTGTGTGTGTGTGTGTGTGTGTGTGTGTGTTTTAGTCGCCGTGCAGTTTTGAGAGTGCACTGTCGACCTTCATCTGAATCCGTCTCTGTTGCCATGACTGCGTGTGCACAACTTTTGTCTGGTCTGTTTATGTGATGTTGTGTGTGTGTGTGTGTGTGTGTGTGTGTGTGTTTGTTCATGTGTGAGCACGCCTTATTACACCTAATCGGTATCTAATGCTATCTGCTCGTGGGCACAACCTCTTAATTGCGTAACCTCGTCTGTGGTGTGTTGAAGCGGTGCCTGTGTGTTGAGTTTTGTGTGTGTGTGTGTGCGCACTGTGCAGTGCTGTGTGGAGGGTAGAACCGGTCCTCATGAGCCTTTCCCTGATCCCGTCTCAGTGCCATCTGCTGTAGCCTCACTAACAGCTCCAGAAATGGGTCTCGCTTTCCCCTTCACAGCTCTCTCTATCCCTCTCTATTCGTGGCTCAGGAAATGCGTGTTTTCCCCATCTGTTTCTCTCTCTCTTGTTCTTCTCTCTCTGTCTCTCTCTGGCTTTTTTCACTAGCTTTTCCCGTTGCATTCTCCCTCCTATTTTGTCACATTTGCAGCCCACTGTACTAGCATTCCTGTTAGCCTTCCCTACCAGGTATCTTTCTCCATTCTGTTGCAGTTTTCCTCTTCACCCTTTATCTTTACTTTCTACTCTCTCTCTCTCTCTCTCTCTCTCTGTCTCTGTCTCTCTCTGTCTCTTTCATTCTCGCGCCTTTCTGTCTGTTATGGCTGGACTTGGCCAAGCCCAGCCTGAACTCTCTGCCCCAGCCTTCCTAATGGATGTTCCTCGGAGCTCAGTCTGACCTGGCAGCAAACTGTCTGCAGCGTCACCGGCCCCCGGTCGAGGAAGGAGTCGGTTAGATATTGATGAAGAGTAGTAGACGGCTCTTTCCAGGCCAAATGTATTCGAGGAGAAGGTGTGACGTCCCTTAGGGTCTGTGGGGAAGGAGTCTCACGGTATTGCGGGGCCAAAATCGCTATATCACTTGTGTTTGAGGCTTTTCAAGTGCTGGGATAGATGCTGTTGTACTGTGCTTTTGATCGGAATGGTCTTTACTGCTATCCAAACCTATCAAAAAGCCTACAAAGCACGTTCATTTCAAACAAAGATCTCATCATTTTTTCAAGTGTACTACTTATTTTTGGCAATCTTATTTCAGCGATCTAGTCATCTGGTTTTTAACGAAGGTTCACCAACACCTAGTGAGCGTGTCTGAATCGATGCTCTCTCCACCCTGGGTGTGTGGAGTCCTTCGTCTCCTCCTCCTCCTCCTCCTCCAGGGCCAGTCTGCTGGAGACGGTCCATTGTCTGCTCCTCAAGCGGGAACGAATGGGGCGCCCCGCATCCTCATGGTCGCCGCCGGCAACGCGGCAGACTTGTTTTGTGTCTGAATAAGTCATGAAATTGGTTAATTTGGGGAAGAAAAAAAAAAAAGAGAGAGAGAACAGGTTTTGAAAGCATCGATCCAAGAATAGACCTGTTGAAATATTAACACCGTGCACCCCAGCCACCCCCATGCTCACGCCCAGTGCACATTTATGGATCCTATGCACATGGGCGTTCGTACCAAGGGGACACATGGAGGCTGATGCTGGCACACACACACAGCCAGCCTCCTGTATGCAGAGATGACAGTGGATTGATTCAATATAGTCAGTCCTTTTCATTTCTTTTTAGTTTTTTCCATCTTGATGTAGAGTCTTATCTTGACTATTTTATAACTGGATATGATTTGGTTGTGATCTGGTACTTGCAATGGTATATGATGCAAATCTCAGTCAGATGACGATATGACAATGAATGTCAAAGTACTACTTGTATTTCAATGTAAATATGTCAGTGTTATAGGCTAAAATAGTCTAACCTCATTTCGTACGTGATGGATTGGGTGAATTCACTCCTGGGTGTGTGCTGTTTCAGAACACTGACTGATTAGTTAGTACCCTCTTATGGTTTACAGATCAGTCTCCTGTCTGGATGGTGGCTTAGGAGACTGAAGTGTGCTGCTTGAGAGCATAGCAGCGCCTCTTGAATCGGCCGTGTGATTTTGAAGGAGAGTCTATTAAAGAGTCAAAGCATGTTTTGGCCTTTCCGAATGTTTTTTTTTTTTCGTGAGCTGCGTCGCGTTCGAGAGCTGCTGAATCTGCCTCACTCGAGCTCTGTCTGTTCATCTCCGACCATTTTGTTTGACCGAATTAAGCTTCGCTCACGCACACCTTTTCCGACCTTGTCCTCTCAAGAACCCCGTCCCCCCCACCCCCATCTCTTTGGTCCTGCCTCCACTCTCGTTAAGCCCCGCCCCTGCCCCGCCCGCCCCGGCTGCCCTCGTGATGCCTGGGTGACCACTGAGACGGAGGCCCTGCATCATTAATGACCCGTTTGCACATGGCGTTTGAGGAGGGATGACACAGGTCCTCGACGTGAGCGACCGGGACACTCGGCTCTGAAAGATTTAAAACGGGGAGAGACTCGACGAGTCGGGGAAAAGGCAAGGATGCGTCTCGGACTCGGTTTGTGCCGGCAGCTTGCGAAGGCGACGTTTTCATCCCGCTCCGTCAAAAAGCTGGAGGCCGGGAGCCGCACTCAGGTAAGAGGGAGCCCACGCTCCAGGGCAACGGGGGCCAGGAGTGTTCCATCACCCTGCATTACGCCCGCTTTCACTCTCCCGGAGCACCAAAAGCGCACACTAGGGCCTCGCAATGTTTATTTATAGAAGAGTGAAGGGTGCTGATTGATGGTGCTGGCATTACGGTAGAGAGAGCCTCTCTCTATTAATACCGGCGCCACTTTTGCGATTGCATTGCTTTCGCGCCTTGTAGTTGTTCAGTTTTGCACTCGCTCTGTATTTCATCTGGCGCTCTCAAAGAAAAGTGTTGGGGTTTGAGCCAGGGGGGAGGGAGTGTGCTCGAGGGTGAGAGAACTCAAAAGTTTGGTGTTAATTAGCTTGTTACTATGCAGCGCTGGTTGCTTGGTAGGCAGTGTGGATGTGTGTGTGTGTGTGTGTGTGTGTGTGTGTGTCTCAGCTTACTGTACAGCAAAGCTCTTATCCTCCAGACTAACCAGGTACATTGTGAGAAAGATGTGGGCATGCCGTCTCCCTTTGTTTCACTGTCGCAGGGTTACTG
Source organism: Galaxias brevipinnis (assembly GCA_036023535.2). Taxonomy (NCBI): domain Eukaryota; kingdom Metazoa; phylum Chordata; class Actinopteri; order Galaxiiformes; family Galaxiidae; genus Galaxias; species Galaxias brevipinnis. Next base: position 12,257 of record JAVQIZ010239297.1, on the reverse strand, counting down.
ACGTTGCTGCTCCATGTTATTCTGTTATATCCACCATCTTTTTGATTTATAAACCGCTATCACTTCCTGTCTTACTTTCCTTCGTCTTTTCTCTTGTAACACCTGGCCTCTGGTAAAGCTGCTGTTGATTGTACTGACTTTAAATACCTTCCTACGGCTCCGTGGCCGTTCCACCACGGCTTCTGTGGCCCCCCCGGGTCCAGGGGCCAAAGCGACCGCCTGTGATGGGTTGATGTTTTGACTGACCCCCCTGCTCTCCTCGTGGTGTCCCTCAGGCCACGGAGAACGAGCCGGGCGACATGGACCTCAGCGGGCTGCCCGAGACGGCCGTGGACTCGGAGGAGGACGACGACGAGGAGGACATCGAGCGGGCGTCCGACCCCCTGATGAGCCGCGACATCGTGAGGGACTGCCTGGAGAAGGACCCCATGGACCGGACGGACGACGACATAGGTCAGTGTCCCCGTCAATCAAGCGCCGGCCGCCGGGGGCGTGGCCGTCGGCCCATCAGAGCCTCGTCAGTAGAGTTTAGGGGCCACCCTGTTGAGCCAGATATCCACCATTCATTCCTATTGTACGTTCCTCAAAACAATGTTCAGGAGGTTAACACGCTCACTTCTACCCGTTTCGATCAGAAACATACGGCTAGGTTAAAGTGTAATTGTGAGTGATTTGTTGGCAGGCGGAGACAGCTTAATACGGAGAGCCATATGAGTCTATTGGCTTTGTTCACTGGCAGAACCCCATTCCCCCACCCCACCCCCCATATCCAAGCTCCATAGTAGATGCATCAGTGCACAATCAGGCATGTTCATGTTAGCCACGCCCCTTTGCTGGAGCCCCGACCCCACCTTTTTAAGGGTAGCTACGCTGAGTGTATTGTGTTTATTTCATTATTTCATCAATATTTTAGTAATATGCCATTGTTCTTTGTTTAAGATTTGCGCTTCCCTCATTAGGCTGTGTGATATTGTAACCCCTCAGCCCTGATTCAGGTTCACTAGGATACAGAACGAGCTGTACACAATCACTGAAATGACTGAAGCTTTGCTACAGATGTCGATAGGTGGTGGTGAGGGGGGGAGGGGTGCAGTGGAAGCTGTATTGGATACAAAGACAGTTAAAAGTGCCCCCCCACCCCCACCCCACCCCAGCCCCCCCGCTGAACCCCCACCGTTTCCCCCCCTTCAGCCCCCTCCCCTCCGCCTGCAGGCTTTTCTAGGTCACGCAGGCACATCCTCTCGCCTCCCCTCTCTCCCGGCGCATTAAACTTTCAGTGCTTCCGCAGCGTTCCCACACGACACTGTTGCCATGCCAAGTACGGGTCAGCCAGCCAGCCAGCCAGCCAGCCAGCCAGCCAGCCAGCCAGCCAGCCAGCCGGCCAGCGCCCAGACTTGCTCGAGGCAAACGGGGGGTGTGGAAGAGCACCCCCTCCCTTATCACAAGGCATCCAGAGCCTGCGTCTGACTGTTAAAGAGGTTCAGTCACTAGAAAACGGAAGGCCCCCCCTTCCCCTCCAAAAAATGGCCGACACTCCCAGCCCAAAGAGGCGTGGTTGGTTTACTGAAGCCCAATACTGGAGCTGAAGTGTGTTTACTAGACGTTTTTTTTTTGTGGTGGATTTCCATTTGAAATTCTCTTGGAACGGTTCAGCATCAAAAGCCGCCGAGTGCGGACTCAGCCTTTCTGTGTGGCTCGGGCCGCGCTGTTTTAGTCAATGAAACAGGCCTTGGCCCCATTTTGAATCCAGCTAATCATTCTGTTGTTAGGTATTCATCACTGTTATGGAGTTGAATCCTCTGCACTTTCCCTTGGCCGCTGTGGGCCTGGAAAGAGGCAATCGAGGGACTGCCTGCCAAGTCCTCTCCTCTGCTTGTCCTCTCTCTCTCTCTCTCTCTCTCTCTCTCTCCAGTCGGGACTCCCGCTCTTTGTCCTAACCTCTCCCCTCCTCTTCCCCCTTTTCCTCAGAGCAATTACTGGAGTTCATGCACCAGCTGCCGGCGTTTGCCAACATGACCATGTCCGTGCGGAGGGAGCTGTGTGCCGTCATGGTGTTTGCCGTGGTGGAGCGGGCCGGCACCATCGTCCTCAACGACGGCGAAGAGGTGTGTGTGGGTGTGTGTGCGCGGTGTGTGTGCGGTGTGTGTTTGGTGTGTGTGTGTATGCGGTGTGTGTACAGTGTGGGTGTGTGCGCGGTGTGTGTGTGTGTGCGCGGTGTGTGTGTGTTTGTCTTGAATTGTGATTTCAAGTGTGTGTGTGTGGAATGGAGGGAAAAATAAGAGTCTGGGGACTCCACGTCCTCGCCCTCAACAATAAGAGAGCTTTTTTCTTTTCCATTTGATGTTTTTTTTTTTTGCTCCATTGAACACGAATGACCACCATTTCCTGAGTGTCTGAGTGCCCTAAGATGCCCCAAGGGGACCAGTGGAGACACCACGCATCCCGCTTCCTCCCTGTCCCAGGCCCTGGCTGGGAACCAAGCCATTTTCGGCCATTTATTCGCTGCAATGCATCCAAACAATGGCGCGGCCAGCGTGTTTCAAAGGCCTGGCCACTTAAATGAGCGTCCAGTCACAGTGAAGTAATATTCCATTGAGATGATGCTACACGTAAATCAACAGTGCCCCAGGCATTGTTTGTCAGAGTCAGAGTCTCTGAGGTTTGTTCGTCAAGCCAATTCTTATGACTTTCATTGTCGGCTATCCACACTTTGCCAAGCATTGCCTTTACCTAGAATGGTGCTATGCAGTATTGTAAAAGCGTTTTTTTTTTTTTTTTTTTTTTTTTTTTATCAGTGTGATGATTACTCAACTTGACAAATACTACTTCACGTTTTATTGCTTTGCGGTTTCAGAGTTCCTGAATGTGCCTATTTGCTGATGGAGCTATGAAACTTGAAGTATTATACCTAAATGCCATTCAGACAGCAATTGACATTGGGAGTTTTAATCATTCATGATGATTGTTTCATACGATGCGCGCGAACATTGAGCAATCATTCTCACCAGTAGCAAAGCTCCTGTTTTTATTCTAGCAAATCAACTCCTCGTCAGCTATAACATTGGCCAACAGGTTGTTTTAAAAAGCGGATGAATCCCCACCAAAACCGATGCCTATGAGCATTTGAGCAGTCATTCTCACCAGTAGCAATTATCTTGTTTTTAAGTCTAGCAACTCCCCATCAACACACAGTGTTTTAAAAGCGGATGAATCCCCACCAAAACCACACACACCTCTCCTTGGACGTTACCTGATTGTCTGACCCTGACGACCCCCTCCCCTAGCTGGACTCGTGGTCGGTGATCCTGAACGGCTCGGTGGAAGTGACCTATCCCGAGGGCCGCCCCGAGATCCTCTGCATGGGCAACAGCTTCGGCGTCTCGCCCACCATGGAGAAGGAGTTCATGAAGGGCGTGATGAAGACCAAGGTGGATGACTGCCAGGTAAGGGGGCACGCGACGGCGCCGCTCCTCGGATCAGCGGCGACCCGCCACCGGTGCATGTGTGTCACCCTCCTCCTCCTCACACGCCTTTTCTGTTAAAGGAGTCTGACTAACGTGGTTTGGGGAACAAAATTACAAAAACTGCAAACTCACAATCTTCTTAGGTTTCTTGCAGCAATTGGCAGTTTTTCAAAATCCTGTATAAAGCCCCTGAATCCTCATTCTCGTCCCATTTCTTTTTCCTCCTCTCCACACCTCTCTCTACCCCTCCTTTGCCTCCTCTCCGTAGTTTGTGTGCATCGCCCAGCAGGACTACTGCTGCATCCTCAACCAGGTGGAGAAGAACATGCAGAAGGTGGAGGAGGAGGGCGAGATCGTCATGGTGAAGGAGCACCGCGAGCTGGACCGCACCGGCACCAGGAAAGGACACATAGTCATCAAGGTGAGAGAAACCCCCCCCCCCCCACCATGCCATGGAAATCACCCAGGGGATTCCCCGGGGAAATGCCTCATATATGGCAGGTGGTGCCAGCTGTCTGAGGTAACTCCCTGTGGGGTGAGGGTGTCTGGGCTCCTGGGCTCCTGGGCTCCTGGGCTCCTGGGCTCCTGTGTGGGAGCCTGAATGGTATGCACACCCGTGACCTTGACGGAGCCGTGTTAAAATGTGCAGAGTGGAGTGAATGCTGGCGCTGTCTTGAGGCTGTTCCTTTGCGGTGTTATCGGTATGTGAGGAAAATTGAAAGATAACTTGTCTAGACATGTTGGGGATAGGATCGGCACCACGTTCTACGTGAATTGAAGGGATCTGTTTGGCCTCAGTGTTGTTTGCCTACAGCGTATCTTTCCCGTAGCAACAGTCAAGCCTGAATTGAATGCAAATGCATTTCCTGTCAACTGGCACAATCATGCATTGAGAATTAATTTCCAGCATATAACTATCCCAAGATGGCACTGGCATCTTGTAACGTGCGTGCGTGTGTGTGTGTCTCTCCCAGGGCACGACGGAGCGTCTGACCATGCATCTGGTGGAGGAGCACTCGGTGGTGGACCCCACCTACATCGAGGACTTCCTGCTGACCTACAGGACCTTCCTCTCCAGCCCCATGGTGGTGGGCAAGAAGCTGCTGGAGTGGTTCCACGACCCCAGCCTCAGGGACAAGGTGTGGCGGCACACACACACACACACCTAGACGTGTACAAACACTTACACACACACACACACCCCTAGACGCACATAAACACACAACAAACATGTGTACAAACACTTCCACACACACAGAACACGCCTAGACGCACACAAACACACAACACACACCTAGACATGTACAAACACTTCCACACACACACACACCCCTAGACGCACATAAACACACAACAAACACGTGTACAAACACTTCCACACACAACCCTAGACGCACACAAACACAGAACACACCTAGACGCACACAAACACACAACACACACCTAGACATGTACAAACACTTACACACACACACACACACCCCTAGACGCACACAAACACACGCACACACCCAAACACACACATACATATGCATGTGTTTTCTCACATACATAATGCATTTTGACAGACAAACATAATTATGATAAACCTTAGCTAAGCCTCCACTGGAACTGCATGCATTTGTTGGTTGTTGTTTTTGTACCCTTCTATTAAGCCTGTGTGTCTGTGCTAATCCTGTGTTAAGGTTACACGGGTAGTGTTGCTATGGGTGAACAATCACTTCAACGACTTTGAGGGCGACCCCGCCATGACTCACTTCCTGGAGGAGTTTGAGAGCAATCTGGAGCGAGAAGTAAGTTTATAACGTCTCCGAGTAGTCTAACCCTAAAGCCTGTAAATCTCCGTAATCCTAACCCCCTTCCCCACCAACTCTAGATGGCAAAAATAAGCACATTTTCCAAGGCCTTTGCTCGGTCCAGGGGGATAAACTGCCCTCTAGGAGTTTAGCCAACAGTGACGGCATTTAAAATTAAAGATATTCCGCTGCGGTGCTGAGATGATACTCAGGACCTGTGTTTTGTTTGCGTCCCTCCTCTAGAAAATGTACGGACACCTAAGACTGTTAAACATAGCATGTGCCGCTAAAGCCAAGCCTCGGCTGGTGACGCTGACCAAGCCGTCGCGGGACACCCCGTTGGCCTTCGCCCTCCTCGGCGGCTCGGAGAAAGGCTTCCGCATCTTCATCGACAGCGTGGAGCCGGGCAGCAAGGCGGCCGAGGCCGGCCTCAAACGAGGAGACCAGGTGTGTTCACCTCGCATTTCAACTCTCATTACGATTATGAAACGTATATTTCATATCTGTTATCAAATCAAGTTTATCTGTAGAACACGTTTAAAGCAACAAAAAACAGCTGTGACATATATGCATACACTATGTTAATGATGTTATCTTAATGTTGGTTTTAGCGCTTTTGAGATTGTTATTTCAATGTAAAGTGCATATTATTATTATTAGAACTCTTGTTCCCAACGTTCTCAATTAAAGATCAAAACAAAGCTTGTCAATGGGCGTGTCAATCACGCATGCCACCTTTCAGCACACATTCAAAGCCCCCCTCCTGCTCTGATTTCCTTCACTGCAAGTCTAATGCTTTTTTCCCCCGTCCATTTGAAGTTTAATTGGGGTGTTACAGATTAGGAAAACAGTATGTTGGCCGCGAAAGGTCTTTATCCGGGAGCAGTTCGCATGGCTTTCAAGAAAACCTCTTCTCCCAACTGCAGCCCCTTTTCACACTTTTCTGCTGCTGGCCCAAACGGCTTTAAGTCAAGTCTCTTTAATCCTCTAGCCCATCTTGGCGGTCTCTCTCCGTGCCCATTAAACCCTCGCTCTGACTCCAAACATCCCCTTCCAGCTGCTTCGTAGAGGAAGCATGTAACCTGACATCCTGGGAAGGGCTCGCTCTCCTATCAGCCAACCCAGTTAAAAAAAACTGGCTTTTTTCATTACTAATATGCACAGCTGGTGTTAAGTTCTCACATCACATCAGTAACATTCACACCTTTCAACCCCCCATTAGCATTAGCAGTAGCATTAGCATTAGTAATGTGTCCAAAGGAGGAGTTTCGCACTGCCTCAAGTACAACTCTCTTTGAATACCAGGCCGATGACAGGAGAGGTTGACCCTGTGTTCACCCCCCAGTTCAAAGGTCACTTGCTCTTCCTCTCTGAGGAAATGGCAAACACTTTGCCGGGGCAAGTTCTCTTTAGATAAGGGTAGCAGCTGCTTACTAAAGGCTAGATAGGTCAAGATACACAGTCAAGTAGAGTGAGAGGTGTAGAAAAAAGGCCGTGTAAATGGTTCACACACTCGGAATCTGTGAACAGTTCATTGGTGAGGTCATAGTAGCTCAGTGAGTTAGTTATTTGATTCCAACTGCCATCAGGAAGCTGGTTTATAGTAAAGCTAGCAGTTATCTGAACAAGTCATGGCTATCACAACACAATGTTGACATGTGACCTTTGCTCTGCAGATTTTGGAGGTGAACGGGCAGAACTTTGAGAACGTTCAGCTCACCAAAGCCAACGAGATCCTGAGGAACAACACCCACTTATCCATTACTGTGAAAACCAACCTCCTAGGTGAGACCACTGATGAACCAACAACAACCAAAAATTGTCCTTTGTTTATCCATAGATAATTGAAAAGTCGTAACATAAAGACCACTAAACATTTAAGCTCGAAGGCCCCAAAAATCAAAAAAAGCAAGGCTCATTCAACAAAATCCTACAGTCAAACCGTGACCAACAGTCCCTTCATTTCTGCTCTCCCTCATCAGTGTTCAAGGAGCTCCTAGCCAGGCCGGAGCAGGAACACGACGCCGAGGGCGACGAGGAGGACCGCAAGAACGGCTCGCCCCACCTGCCCAAGATCGGCGACATCAAGAAGGCCAGCCGCTACTCCATCCCGGACCTGGCGGTGGACGTGGAGCAGGTGATGGGCCTGGAGAAGGCCAGCAAGAAGGCCAAGGCCAACACGGTGGGCGGACGCAACAAGCTCAAGAAGATCTTCGACAAGACGCTCACCAGCATCCTGCCACCCAAACCCTACAAGTAAGGCAGGGCCGGGTTTCATTTGAAGTGGCATGGGTGGGCATGGGGGATCCATTTGTAAAATAGCCGTGATTCAGAATGTTTATTTGATATTTCATCTATTTGATAGTTGGTTTTAATGTTATATGTCTCATAATTTTTTACTACTTGGCAATTTATTGACACATTGTGAGGCAAAATAAACACTCTCCCTCTGTCTCTCCTCCAACACCTCCCAACACAAACGTCACCCCCTACAGGCCGTCCAAGGAACTGCTCCCTAACCCCTCCCCTGCCTCTCCCTCTCGTTTCCCTAGCGACGTGGGCGTGGGCCAATCGCAGGATGACAGCATCGTGGGCCTCAAGCAGTCCAAGCAGATCCCGGCGGCGCTGCCCGTCAGCGGCAACCTGTCGTCGTCCAACCCCGACCTGCTGCAGTCACACCATCGCATCCTGGACTTCAACAACCAGCCTGGTGAGCGCTGGCCCTCCCTCCACAGCGGAGATCAGGGGCGGACATGTGGCCCACGGAAATAGATCCCGGCTGTCCCCAAAAATAGTTTTTTTTGGTTTCGACCAGGGCGATCAAGAACCCCTTCTGTTATCAAAGCTGTTGACACTAGTCACTCCGTTGTATAAGATGGAAGGACGTGTCTTTTTTTTGTTTATGTGGGTGGGAGTAACACAGACGAAATTAAATTATAATTATAGCCTTTTATTTTTTATTCTTGTAGTTTTACTAGGGCTTACTTCACTCAACATCCCCCCCCATCTATCCTTCCCTTTGGCAATGCCAGCCATGGCTGCTGTAGACACTGGTTGAAATCTATCATCCATATTTCAGGCCTCCGTTAACGCTCACCCACACACACTCTCTTTGTTCTTTCAGCCCCGGTCGTGACAAGTAAGTATCTGCACTGTTCTCCTTTGCCCATGGCTAAGCTTTCACCTTGGCAAACTGCTGTTTTCATAGAGCTTTCGCTAGTGTTCACAGGTTTCTACCCAGCTTAAGTTTAAATTCCTTCTAAATGTGTGTTGGACTAGGCTTGTTAGACGCTAGTTCAAGCTCAGACACAAAAATCTGTTAGTCAAGTGTGGTCAAATGGAACCATACTGGATGCATCAGAAACATGTCTTTGCTACCACTTTTAACCACTCCGCTTCTCTGCCTTCAGTACGTTGTGTAGATGAAGGGGTTTGGTGTAGGTTGACATACAAAAACTGCTCAACTTGTTTGTTGCTGAACTATCACACATAACGTTATAGAAATATGTGTGAACTTTAGCAGAGTTCAAGCTTAACAGCATCGCGTTACCTTCTAGCCACTTGATTCTCTGTGGCACGTTGGATTCAGTTGGCATCCCAACTAATAAATAGAAACAGTAGCCCCGGGTTTGTTTTGACCCACCTGGAAATTAATCCAACTGATCGTCTGTTGCATTCAGCTAAAACCCATGTTTCTAAAACACAAGCCCCTTTTATAATAAGGCGGTAACTGAATTAGCAGTGACTGAAAACCATTTAAAAACAGTTTTTCTTTTTTTTTTCACGTGGGTATATTTTGTTTTCCTCCAGACATGTCGGATCAGGTATTGCGGGTGTTCAAGGCGGACCAGCAGAGCCGCTACATCATGATCGGCAAGGACACCACAGCTAAGGAGGTGGTGGCCCAGGCCATCCGGGAGTTCGCCCTGACCGCCGCCCCCGAAGCCTATTCGCTGTGCGAGGTGTCCGTCACGCCGGAGGGCGTCATCAAACAGAGGCGTCTCCCAGAGCAACTCTCTAAGCTGGCGGATAGGATCCAGCTGAGCGGCAGGTAAGGAGAGACGAAAGGCTAATTCTCTCTTTTCACTAGCCTTTTTTTATATCTGTTTTTCTTCTTATTCTACACACCTCCCTCCCGCTATCTACCTTGTTTAAAAACGTCTCTCTGACAAGGAGGTAGCATACACAGTCAAGTCGAATCAAAAGTATTTCTAAAGCGCATTTAAAAACAACTCGCGTTGACCAAAGTGCAGGACAAACCAGATCAGACAAGTAAAATCACAGAAGGACAGACCCATGTTTTTATGATCCAATCGACCACAAACCCCCAGCACACCTCCACTGAGCGCACTAACCTCACGGCTCCCCTCCTTCCCCTCTCCCCTCCCTCTCCTCTCCCCCCTCAGGTACTACCTGAAGAGCAACATGGAGACGGAGACGCTGTGCTCGGACGAGGACGCCCAGGACCTGCTGCGGGAGGGCCAGATCTCCCTGCTGCAGCTCAGCACGGTGGAGGTGGCCACGCAGCTGTCCATGCGTGCCTTCGAGCTCTTCTGCGCCATCGAGCCCACCGAGTACATCGACGACCTGTTCAAGCGGCGCTCCAAGACGGGCTCGGCCAGCCTCAAGCGCTTCGAGGAGGCCATCAACCACGAGACCTTCTGGGTGGCGTCGGAGGTGACGCGCGAGCCCAACCAGCTCAAGCGCATGAAGACGGTCAAGCACTTCATCAAGATCGCCCTGCACTGCCGCGAGTGCAAGAACTTCAACTCCATGTTCGCCATCATCAGGTGGGGACGAGAGAGTGGCAGTATTTGTGTTCTGTTGCAGAGGCTGTACAGTGTAAAGAGACGGATTGCTAGGCAACGGCATTTTCAACGTTTTTGCTGTTTTCCTCATGACTCAAATGATGTTTGAACGATCCAAGATTGAAGCTTACTACTTTGCCTGACTGTCCATAGCCTAATAATAAACAGACCTTTATCTGCAAGCTAAGAGTTTTGTTTTGGGATCTAACCTTTGTCAACCCCCCCCCCCTCTCCCCAGCGGTCTGAACCTGGCGCCGGTCTCCCGTCTGCGGGGCACATGGGAGAAGCTGCCCAGTAAGTACGAGAAGCTATTCGGGGACCTACAGGACCTGTTTGACCCCTCCCGGAACATGGCCAAGTACCGCAACGTCCTCAACAACCAGAACCTCCAGCCACCCATCATCCCACTGTTCCCCGTCATCAAGAAGGACCTCACCTTCCTGCACGAAGGTAGATTCACAACGGCACGCGTTCACATAGTCAGAGACGCTGCGTTGGCTTTGGGGACTGGCCAAACAGCGATTTCCCTTTTTAATAATACATTAAGAGGCTGAAACGATTGTCTGCTGCATTATGGCAGTAATAGCTCTACGCTAAACTCGGACGCTGGCATTATCGGCATGGCTCTTCTTTCCTACCTCCAATTATGTAAAGCGTGTCGGAGTTTATGAGAGGCCCTTTTAACTGCCGTGACCACAATTTGTTTATCTACTCAAAGCTTAAAGCTATCGTCTCTCTCTTCAAAGGCAACGACTCTAAAGTGGACGGCTTGATCAACTTTGAGAAGCTGAGGATGATCGCCAAAGAGATCCGCCACGTCGGACGCATGGCCTCCGTCAACATGGACCCGGCCCTCATGTTTCGAACAAGGTACGTACGGGAGAACTTTCCGGAAGGACTATCTCACCACACTAATATTCCCCCACGTTCCCCTGTAGGTCGAATCGGCGTTCCACCAACTAATCAAAAGTCATTTGGGGTAGTTCACCGTAGATTTTGGTCGAGTAACTTGCCTCACGCTTTCCTCCTAAAAAAAATCAGCCGTTTCCCGGGCAACCGTTTCCTGTGCACTTCGATGTGAAAACTGTGTGTTTGTCCCATGCTGTGACGTCACTTTCGGAAAGGGGCCGGTGTTGTTTCAATGTGACTTCTTCTTCTTTCGAGCGTGTGTGTGTGTGTGTCTGCATCTTTGGTAAATCTTTGGTGACCTTGGTGGTCTTTTCCTGTCCTAAGCTTGTCTCTCTCTCTCTCTGTTTCTCTTGATTCCCTCTTTGCCCCCCACGCTTCTCTGTTCACGGCTGTCCCCTTTAGGAAGAAGAAGTGGAGGAGTTTAGGGTAAGTGTGGTGACCTCTGACCTTTTGCGAGAAATTGTGGCGTGCTTCTGCTCCTCCTTTCTAATGGCTGTTGTACTAACCTGAATGGTTTGGCCCTCCTCCTAACACTGCTCTGCTATGGCAGCAGACCATAGCAGGTTCAGAATGAAATGGACATCACCTTTGCTTCTGCTTACCATTGATTCAGTCTTTTGATGTTGAGTTTTTCCACATAAAGAAAAATAGTCCAAAATAAATTTGAATCATAAAGCAAGAAGGTTTAAACCTTTAGAATTTTCCAAATATTTTTTATAAAGCCTTCAGAGGAGCAAAAGTGATGATTATTCATTTTGAAAGCTAATTTAACGTTTTAACAATACGTTAGCATGCGACTCACCCTTTGTTTTCAGTTTTGGTTGCCTATGGTTTCACTATAGTTTGACGCCTCATTCTGTTGTTATACCGGCCACACCTCAAAGGTTTCTGATAGTAAAGATAAAAAAACACCTCAGGAAGCTTATCACACTCTTCAGTGTTGTGGTCAGTGGGGATTGAATAGAAAACCACAAAGGGCGTTTGAGGGTTCACTACAGCAAAGATATCCGCCTTTTAAGAAGCCGTGTTTTAATTGAGACGGATGTTGACAGGTACTGGCACCACACCTGTTTTTACCACAATTATATGTTATTTATTCAACGGAAGTGTTGTGCCTCACTCGGTAACAGATCCTGAACCTGTAGTACTGTTCGTTGGGCCTTTTCACTCTCCACGTGCGGCCAAAAAACACATTTCGTACTACTACTACATCCCCTGAGTCAGGCCACAGAAATGTAAGAAATGTAGTAGAAACCTTCCCCTTTTTGCCTGCGGGGGGG
>JAVQIZ010239293.1:0-14799 GCA_036023535.2 Galaxias brevipinnis | reverse complement strand
CTGACTCCATCATGGCCGCCTGCGTGCCCAAAGCTGGCTTCATCCTGCCCAACAACGAGCCCTGCTATGTCACCGGCTGGGGACGCCTCTTCAGTATGTGGAAAACAAATACCTTACATCAACTATTATGTTTTTTAAATCTAATATAAGGATAGGTTTGAAGACTCTAAAATGTACAGTAGAAATACAACACTGCACAGAATAACAGGTTTGTAAGTACAGCAGTGATGGTGTTTGTTTTATAACATGGCCTCTTAACAGTATTTGGCATCTTGGCACCCAGTGGAATTTAAACAGGCAGCAATAGAGGTGTTTTTCAATGTAGGCCCCTTTCCTCAAAACCTGAGGTATTGTGTTTATGTTGTCCCCTGGTAGCTGGAGGTCCCTATGTTAACCTGAGGTGGTGTGTCTGTGTTGTCCCTATGTTAACCTGAGTTAACATGTTAACCTGAATGTGAGTGTTTAACATATTGTTCCCTGTAGCTGGAGGTCCGCTGGCTGATGTACTGCAGCAGGCTCTCCTGCCTGTAGTGGAGCACTCCACCTGCTCTCAGTCTGACTGGTGGGGAGTCCTGGCCACAGACAACATGGTGTGTGCCGGCGGAGACGGCGTCGTGGCCGGCTGCAACGTGAGCTCATTCACATCATGTATAGAACAACAACAAAACTGAGGACGATTTACAGAAAATTTCAAACAGTGGCTACAATTAAATGTACTTTTCAAAAACGTCAAATCAAAGTGTTGGGGCGTTCTTTTTTTTGTAACTCAAATCTAGTTCCAGTATTGCAAATTGCCTCTTCTATTTATTTGTTTTGCTTGCAGGGAGATTCTGGTGGACCTTTGAACTGTCAGAACCCAGAGGGATTCTGGGAAGTCCAAGGCGTGGTGAGCTTTGGTTCAGGCCAGGGCTGCAACGTTTACCACAAACCCACCGTCTTCACTCGAGTCAGCTCCTACATCGACTGGATCAACACTGTGAGGATTGGTTTACAGACTTAAAGAGCATATGTCAGTCATACAGCAATCCCTCATACAGTGATTTTATTTGAAAGGGTGGTGGTGTGTTAATGTTGTCATTTTTCCACAGACTATAGGTAAAGACTGAAGAAACAGCTGGAGTGAAATTCTGATCAGTGTCATTATATACCCAAAATAAACAATAATATTCTGGCTAAAAAACATGTTTAATACATTGAAGGTACCGTAAATGGTTAGATGAGTTTGAGACAACACAAAGGGATCTAAAGTCATGTATTAGGGACTTGTCTTGCATGATCCATAGTCTATAAATACATCTCTATCTTATTTCAAACCAGGCTAAAGTATTCATCCTAAACAATGTTTAAATAAGTGATCTACTGAACCCAACATATGCCACAGTGTCATGGCATACATCACGGCAAAGAGAAGATAGACACAGATGTTATCGATACACCATTTATGCTTTTAGTCAGACTTTTTTTTTTTACACATCTAGTCACCAGAGTTCTACTTGTGTTTCATTCATACAACGAAAGAGGTAACTACTCAGTTTAGTTGCCTCAGCTGAAATCATTAACATTATCCCTCCTGTTTGTATTCAAGCATCTTCTTCCCTGTTTGGTGCGATTAACGGATCCAAGTCACTGTCACTGTAAAATGTAAAGGGAGCACACTGATATTTCGGTCAACAAGAATATATACATCATAAGAAAACAACTGTCCAAATATGTTTGGTGTGTGTGTGTGTGTACTCTCTGCTCAGTACTCACATTAATTTGTGCAGTCAGACTCCTCCTCAGCTCAACGTTTTCCCTTTGCAGCACTTTATTCTAAGAAATAGAGCCATATCAAAGTCATGCAAGCGCATACAAACTACTAAATTTTTATCTATCATAAACAAACTATGAGTAGCGGATTGGAGATGAACTCACTTTGTGTCTCAGCGCCTCCACAATCAGATCCCGACGGCCTGGGACACTCTCCTCACTCTTTGAGGCTCGGAATGCATCTCCAATTACAGACACCAAGAGGTGAGACTGGTAAAATAATAATAATACATTTAATTTTATAGGCGCCTTTCTAGGTCACCCAAAGTCACCGTAAAAGAGGTAAAAGAGTGGGATACCAAGATAAAAAGGTAATTTAGCAGCGATTGTCTCATTGTAAATGTGTACTGTATACATGCCTCCCAACTGATAATAATAATAACAATAATCATAATAATTCATTGGATTTAGTTCTTAGCGCTTTCTCAGGACTCAAGCGCCTTACAAATTGGTCACCAATTAGGTACACACAACAAACAGACAGACAGATCTTACACACAACAATCAGACAGATATTACACACAACAATCAGTCACAAATTGATAATAAAGTAACAAGTGATTTCCACTAAAACCAGGACACAAAAAGCACAAGTATCCTTACATAGGTTTTGCTTTGAAACAAGTAGCAGTGGTACATGTCGGCTGCAGGATGTTTGGCCACAAAGCCAAAGACTTTTGGTGTGGAGGGTAGAACAGCACAGAAGGAGACGGAGGCCAGGGGACAGGTGTACAGCATGAACTGTGGAGCAACGGTAACCCAAATCAACATACAGGCGCTGGCTGGAGATATGAACCAAAAGACTAACGAAAGACACACCACACTGCAGCTGCATGTTGACCGTGTGACTGTGCGGGGTACCTGTAGGCCTCTCTGTCTCTTTACCTCACCTTACTCTTGTGCTCAAGGACGTCGATTCCACTCATGGATATGAATAAAGAGACGTTGCTCTTTTTCTGAGTCTCCGTGTTGTTTGCATCTGGCATCTGTACAAGAGGACATTGAGACACAAAACAAGAGCTGTTTACTGGTGTGTGGACCAGCTGACAGGCTCTACATCTGATCCACTAGACCATGTCCTTTCTATGCTTACTAAATATAATCATTTGGTAGCATAGTTCTTATAAGAAGTAGCCTTTGATCTGTTTATCGAGTGTTCGATTTGTTTCCTTCTCCCAGCGAGGCCCTACTCCCAGCTAAGGCTCAACTATTCTCAAGTCCTCGCAAGTTCTGGGCAGTCTTCCCCAGTCACTAACTAAGTTAGACAGTTAGATAAAAAGCATTTGTGTCGTTTCGGAGGAAGCTGAAGGATGCTAACCTTCAGGCTCTGCACCGCCTCATTCAGGACCTGCATGCCGTCGGGACGGACGACCTCGACCCGACCCAGAAACTGGCACGGCCGGGGAAACACCCAACAATAAGGAAAGACACGTTAGTTTCATAGCACACATACATATTCATTTAACAGAAAAATTACTTTTAATTTAGTCAAAACGTTTCAGATAAAATGTATGACAAAAATATCCCTGGTCAGTCCCTATAAATGGCATAACAGATTGAGGCTATCAGGTTTACTAAAATGAATGTTATTTATGAAAGGTTTTACCTTTACTGCAAAGGAGATCTCATTGTCATCGTCAGAGTTGTCACTCATTTTCCCTCTGTTCTCTGAGGAGCACACAGTTGATCCTAGTCACTCGGAATGAAAAGGAACGAAGTCCCCATATTATTAACAATATTAGAGAATGGTTTAAGCAAGTTAACAAAAAGTTTAATTCGCAAGATAACTGTATACTGGAAATTTAGTACGTATTTGAAATACAACAATAATATATTAATGAAGATATGAAACTCACAATTGTACTGAGGATACAAAGCACCGTGGGTTCAGAGCCACATATGTGTGTGTAAAGTCTATCAGGGAAAATGATTAACAAAGTCCTTCCTTATTATCTCATTAAATGCCTACGACATATTGAGAGCTCTGAAAGAGCAAAGGTCACTACTCTCTCTCTCTCTTGACAACGCCTCAGGTTTATTTAAAGCACACCTGTCTGGATGTTTACCTCCCACAGGCGAGCACTTGCACAGCAACATTGAAACATATCAAAATAATATGAAAATAAAAATATATCTAACTATATTTCAGAGATCATAATATAGACCAAAGAAATATATGATCCTTTAATTTAGTAAAGACATCAAGCTCTATACCCAAATTGATAAAGACCAACTAAATAAAAGAAAAATGAAACATTCAAAGCATTAATAATTCAGAATCTACATAAAAAAATAAACCAAAAACTGAAATGGTTGTTGATCAGGTTTATTGTTTACAGTAAGCAGCATTTAATCAATTAATATTGCTGGTACATATACCACCATATCAATGCTTTAAGTATATGCTCCTGAAAGGCAATATATTCAACAATGACGTCAAGTAACAGTGGTGGCATTCTATGATTGTGTTGGGACAGAAAAAGGGACAGCCAGAGGGACAGCCAGGTCAAAAGACTCAGGACGGCAAACTGGAGATGGGGGGCAAGCAGACATGGAAGGGGGAGGGGTATAAAAGCGTTCCCTTTTCAGACTTGGCCCGAGTGAGATGAGTGGAGGATGGGGAGAAAAGCAGGAAGGTAAGATTAAAATTAAACAGCCTGACGATCCAATCAAGTCAATGGAAAAGCGAGATTACTGACCATCCAGATAGAAACGCACTGCATAGATCAAGTATGAACCTCTGTTACACTGTGAGTAATGAATCTAGGCAGTTCTATACAACACGTTTCTATCTGTGACGGCGGAGTGAGACTAGGAGTCGTTGACGGACATGCTTTCTACGCCGCTCGACAGGTTGTGATCCCCTCCTCCTCCCTGCTTTTTCTTCTTCTTCCCTCCTCCTCCTCCTTCCTGCTTCTTCTGCTTCTTGGTGCTCTCCTGGTCGATGGGGGCGGGCTTCACAAACTTGATCATCTCTGTCAAACCTGGGGAGGCAGGAAGGGAGACATGGGGGTTACCGGTGGTCAGGCACGGAGATATCACTCACAGTACCGTATGTCTACAAAGCTAAAAACAACGTTTCTCAATTTGGGATTTTGTTTTCATTTTATTCATTTATTGTGTCCCCACCTGTGTTTTAAACAGGACACTACAGGAACACAGACATGGTCTTAGCTGTCTCACCTGTGTTTTAAACAGGGCACTACAGGAACACAGACATGGTCTTAGCTGTCTCACCTGGGGGCATGAAGTCTCGCAGCACCTCAGGTATGACCACGCCCTCCTCTGTCTGGTAGTTTTCCAAGATGGCGCACATCACACGCGTGGTGGCACACATGGTGGCGTTGAGCATGTGCACAAAGTCGGTCTGCACGCAAACACAGTTACATCAGTTACACGCAAACACAGTTACATTCAGACACAGTTACATTCAGACAGTCAGTTACACGCAAACACAGTTACATTCATACACAGTTACATTCAGACACAATCAGTTACATTCAGACAGTTACATTCAGACAGTTACATTCAGACACAGACAGTTACATTCAGACACAGACAGTTACATTCAGACAAGTACATTCAGACACAGACAGTTACATTCAGACACAGACAGTTACATTCAGACAGGTACATTCAGACACAGACAGTTACATTCAGACAGGTACATTCAGACACAGTTACATTCAGTCAGTTACATTCAGACAGAGTCAGTTACAAGAGCCGTTAAAGAAAGGTAAGCCACATGGCTTGTTTATAAAGCTAAGCTATCTGCTACCACTCCTATAGAGCGCCTCTCACCTTGTCCATCATCTTCTTGGTCTGGCCGTAGCGGATCCTCAGCCGCCGGGCCTGGTAGTCCAAACAGTTGGAGCAGGAGACCAGCTCTCTGAAGGCAGCTGACCCGGGGAACCAGGCCTCCAGGTCCAGCTTCTTACTGGCCGCGTGGTTCAGAGCCCCTTGGGGTTGGGAGAGGAGAGGGCAGGAGGGGGAAGCACAGCTAGAGAGTTATAAAAAATGACACCCAACAGGTGCTACAACAGTGACCTAGAAAGATGTGGACTATGACCTGGGGTGGGTGGGGCAGAGGGGGCACTAAAGTAGGTCAGCAATAGGGTTGAACTAGATCAATAATTATACCAATGACAGAGTGTACAGTGCTTAGGAGGAGCGCCCTACCGGAGACGATGTTGACAATGCGGTAGGGGATCCCTAAAGACTTGTAGAACTCCTCGGCGGTGCCAATCATCTCGTCAAACATCTCCCAGGACTTGTTGTCGTGCGGCGAGGCGTACACAAACTGCTCAATCTGAGGAAAGGACCATTTGGAGTGGGAAAGAATTAATATATGTCCTGGGTCAAGATCAGTTTCATTTTGACTTACTTCTCAACTGTGATGAAGACATATGGACATGTCCACACCATGTAGGGGTGTGTGTGTGTGTGTGTGTGTGTGTGTGAGAGGACTATGGATTTAGAAAGCAACAGATATGCTTGTAAACCTGTATGCAGATGAGCTAAAAATGAATTAGCACAATAATTAGGAACACAGAATAGAGATCTCCATGTTAAGCACCATGCCAACAGCATCAGTAAAATGCATTTCAAACCCCGGCGTACCTTCTCGAACTGGTGCACCCTGAAGATGCCACGCGTGTCCCGGCCGTGGGAGCCCACTTCCTGTCGGAAGCAGGTGGAGAAGCCGGCGTAGCGAATGGGGAGGTCCTCCGGTTTCAGCCACTCGTCCCTAAGGAAGGCTGCGATTGGCTGCTCCGACGTGGCAATCAGGTACTTCTCGTCGACGGCGCCGTCGTCTGACTTCTCGCTGCTCTTACCGATCACCTGAGAGAGACATCGAGATGCAAAGGGAAACATATTAGTGAATTATGAAGTATTAGAGTATTTATAGAATATATTCGGCCATTCAGAGTCCTGAAAAGGGCTTTACTTCAGGTACAGAGAGTGACAGGGTTGGGTGAACACGAGGGCAACAGTCAAATTCAGAAAGAGTGAACTTAGTATTCAAAGCAAACAAAATCCCACAAAGAGTTATATTTTTCCATGGGGTGTCCTTATTTAAAAACCTTAAGGTAATGAACTAGTAAAATGTTACACAGGAAAGGACTGTTGGATGTCAATATCATTATTAACCTCCACTTAAGAGTAATGAAAACAGATATCCCGCACTGCTGTTTAACGAACACGATACCTTGTAGAGTTCATCGTCAAACTGGCTGAGCTGGGCCACCTCCTGCATGACCTCCTTCCTCATGAAGAAAGGCGTGTACAGCATGGTGTAGCTCTTATTGTACAGGATCCTCATGGCGTAGTTGATCAGAGCTTGCTCCAGGAAAACCAACGGTCCCTAAACCAGGAGACAAAGAACCATACGTTGGATGAGCTGCCAATGAGCTGCCAATAGCAGATGAGGAAATAGCACCAGATTCTCAAATCATAATCAAAAAAATTTTGTATCTTTTTTTATTATTATTTATATAATATGGACTTCCCTTTTACTGTGCAAAACATTTAATCCAGTTTGCATGTCTACTGGTCAGAGAGAGAGAGAGAGAGACTAACTAGCAGTCTACCCACCTTCAGGAAGTAACCTCTGCTGCCCGCCACCACAGCTCCCTTCTCCCCCTCGAAGCCGTCAATCATCACCACCAGGTCTACGTGGGAATACTTCTTAGACACTGTGCAGTCTCCCCAGGTACGCTCCACCTTGTTGTCTGCGTCCTGTCAGGGAGCGAGGGGTTAATAATAACATAGATAGCGAGGTGAAGATATTACATGTGTCCACAGACATCTGCCTTGTCCAACAAGTTGTTTTCCTATTTACAGGCTTATTTTTTTACAGTACAAATATCAATCCAATAGCTTAATTCTCAGACACATTATCCAAAAGGAGTCAGACACTTTTAAATGATCTAAAAACTATGTATCTATAAATTTGTTCCAAAACCCTAGACAGTTACCTCGTCATTGCTGATTGGCACCGAATGGTGCAGGAGGTTACCAATCTCTCTCAGGTATTCAAAGCGCTCCGTCTCCAGCTTGACCCTCTCGCTGTCTAATTTCTGCACAGCCTCTTCGACCAGCACACGTACCCTCTTGATCTGGGTGACAGTCAGAGCCTGGCAAAGATGAGATACAGACAATACTGATTTAACAACAGACATGGCAACATGATTACCTATGAGGGGAGATTTGGCTACTCTGAGAAGAAACATTTTGAAAAAATGTCCAAAAGTATTGAACTATTGACGTTTTTCTGCTGCAATATGTTAGGCATCCCTTTCCCTTTTGCCCAAACCTTATTTATGTTTACTAAATAAACCTCTTAGTAGGAGACGCATGGGATGGGACAGTTGTTGAGACAGACCTACCGATAGCGTGTCCACTGACAAAGCCTCTAAGTTCTGGGCCTCCTCAGGCAGAGACTCATCATCCCCAGGCGCTTCCTTTTTCTACAGACATACATGTGATGTGAGTAATTTGAGATCACAACTTAAAACTCAAGTGAGGAAATGAAACCCATTATGGACGAATAATAGGTCTACACAGAAAATATCCATACCTTCATTTTTTCCCCAATGCTTTTGCTGCATAGGTTCTTTGCCTTGTTGAGGTTGTCTGCAGTGAAGCGGCCTGTGGTAAAACGGACATTTCAGTTGACATTGTCTGACAGACATTCAGCATCATAATTTACTGCCAATACTTAGGCCTTTGATTAATATAACGTCTGCCTAGGTGTGTAGCAAGAGTACGAAGTAAGCGACTACAGTAATAGTTGCCAGCAATTACAAAATCATTAACTAAGGATAAACAAGAACCTAGCTGCAAATGCTTAGCTTGTTGTGTCAATATACTTGACACTGAAATTGTCATGTCTGACCGGTTGTGTCAGCATTTTACACCGCAGAGCGAGGTTGTCTAGACAAGGATTGCATCAGATTGCAGTGTGTCTATCGTGATGTATCTGAACTGTACACTTGCTAACTACCGTATGAGATACATTTGACTAGAATTTCCGTGATGTTTTATTTAAGAAGTGCAATATACATTAACAAACAGTGCAAGCTAATTCGCGCAGTTAACGTTAGCAAGCTAACACTACCTATACCGGATAGAGTGAGACATAAGACCAAATAACCGCGGCTAGGCTAACTTAGCCCGATTTGGTTAAATTGCGAAAGCTAGCTAACATTACCAACTAGCTATGACATGCAAAGTAGTACTTACATTTTCTCCATTCTGAATCTGCGTTAACCAGCTTATCTACAAGTGTCACATCTTTGAACCTTTTTCTTTGAGTTTCTCTAATAATTTCTGGATCTCCACCTTTGTCGGTCCGAAACAAGTCCAAATCGAGCACCATGATACCACGCTGCCTCCAGCTGTAACAGAAATTGCTGCTGCAGTGTGACTGACGCTGAGGGGCGCTCAAGATGGGTTTCCATGTTCCACCCTATTCGAACACATTAGTTCCCCTTTCAAATCTTTACAATTATGAATATTTTGGGTCTAAGTAGAAACTTTAAAGTTCAATTTTATTTAAAATTGTTTGAGGCAAAACAAGTTAGGCAATATTTTATCAACACCGTATATAATTCTAGAAAATGTATTTAAAGGGGATTTGTTAACCACTTACCCTGAGTATATTTTATATACCTATACAATATGCAGTTTCGGTGAACTATCATTTTGGCCAGTTGGCCTGAGTATTTTTTCCACATTCAGTACCTAGCATGATTAGCTATATGCTTAATAGTGGATTACTAAAACCAGCTAATCACTACTGTGTTCTGTTATGTGACTCCTCTTTTTGCTCTGAAGAACCAACTGAACTTGGTAGTGACAAAGTTATCAATTTACCAAAACTACTGAAATAAGGGTTAAGGCGCCTGATGCAGTGTAAAATGGATCTGCAGTAGTTCATAATAGCACTTACAAAAGTTGGTATACAAATAGTTGAATTGCTAGTTCCTAACTACTTTAGGAAAGAGACAGAGAATATCCTGAGCGTGAAAATACTATTGGAATACAATGAAATGTAGATTTAAAAAAGTGGTTGTATTTACTGCGGTTTTGAATTATTATCCTATATTATGCTGATTGATTTGGTTGTATGGGTAGTATAGGTTATATACATGTGGGTTTCTGTAGCCCACGGTTAATCACTGACCATTTCACTTTACTATAGGCCTACTTTAGAAATATAATGTCATCATATGATCTTTATAGTTTGGTGGTCCAACCAGGTAATTGATTTTGTGGGCCTGTCTGACTTGAACAATCTTGATTTTTGACCACTTAGACGTAAAAATATAAATGAATATAGGCTACATTCTTTTCACAATTTCACAAAATTATTTTTCGTTATGATTATGATTTTTACGGTGATTTCTGTGATGCATTTAATTGTTATGAATAGATTAACAATCGATTACTAATATGCGTCGGCTTTAGTACTTATTTGTGCGTTGTAGTATGCAGTCTACTATCACTGCCACTGTGTCCTCATATGTTGTTGGTTTTTATTGTCAACTTTAGATAGAATAGATGGTCCATTTCGAATTGTATTGTCCCAAGATATTATCTGTCAATACAGGGATATTTATAAAACAAACGTACCAACCACATAGTCGGGTGTTTGGCTAATATAATTTATATACCATCCGATCCCAAACGTATAAAAAAATAGCAATAATAAAAAACAAACTGTAATCCACTATTAATTATTTGCTTTTAAAATAGGCATGATTTTGGTTCTGGAAATAATACTAGATTTTTGTAGATTTCAGCGAAATTGTTAATTTATATTTGAATAAGTATTTAATCTAATTTTGTTTTCATTTTATAAAATGTAATTTTAGAAAGCTTTCATTTGACAATTTTATGAAATACGCAAATGTGTGATATAAACATTTTGTACTGTGCTCAAAAATTCTACGAAATTTGGCTATGAAATATCGCGATACTTGTTACTTTAATCACTACGTAATGTGCCGTGCTGCTTCAAGCGGCGCTGGTGACAGTGCTGAAAGCTGTTGGGGTGAGTTTCAATAATTACAATTATTTTAAAGTACTTTTATCACTCTTAAGCTAAAACATAAAAGATAACAGTTTGCAAACTAGAGCGTATGGTTTTAAATATGACTCAGGGACCGAGTTCTTACAATGTGAAGTTTAGGCCTGGGTGGGGGCAGTGGTGTTTTTCCTCATTATGAATCACTGACACGACATACCATGGGGTAGCCCAGCTAATGTACCGTTAGCTTATTTCCTTGCTATAACGTGTTTGATAACGCTGACCGGTCCGCTAACCGTGCTATCTTAATTATTTATTTAAGCCACGCTTCTTTTTTTATCGTGTTGTCGGTTGTCTGTATTCTTAAGCATTTAATTATATGAAATCAAGTCTCGCCAACTGTGTTGATTTAAGAATGCCTGACCGAGCTGCAAGCTAACGTTAGCAGCTAATCTAGCACGAGCTAGAGTCTCATGCGTCTGTCGCAGTTTCTTTGTTGTTCCGCACCCTAGCTCTCTCTTGCCAGACAAAGTGATGGTTAGGATATAACGTTACCACCCAATTTTGCTAGCCAGCATTCTGCTTGCCCGATGCATTGTATCGCTAAAGTTAGCATTTTAACATGAACATTTTGAAGTTTCACTAGCTACCGTAATATTAGCTACTTTTCGCCGAGATTATTTGCTGACGTTTAAGTTCATTTTTGCGAAACGTTCCGATTTACTTGACTGCCAAAGGCTGACTAGAAGTTATATGTAACTTGCTTACTCGACACTAAAAATTTATTGCTAGCGTTAAGTCGAGTATAACGTTACACGGGTTATGTCTTTAAAAGTCGCATAAAGGAATTGCCCTGCATTTGTTGCCTTGCTTACATGGTACGTGAGGCTAACGTTAAGTAAGCATTTTCAAACACACCACCACCAGGCCTAGGACAGGGCCACCAGTGGCAGTGTAGTGTTCGCCCCTTGCTTGGTTGGTCTAACGTTAGGTTGACACTAAGACGTTCGCTGTGTTAGACTAGTGTTAGCGTGATCCTGGCGTTTGCTTTTGGCTGCTTTGAGTAATTATTAACCTAGTTGTCTCAGCTGTGATTTGATAACAGTTATTCAGCACTAAATGCCCAGTCGTTCAGTGGGCGGACTGTTGTTTTTGTGGCTGCGTCAGAAGTGGCTGAAAAGCACGCGCTCAGGTGCTTCGATCGGCCAGTCAGGGTTGATGTCAATATTGATGCTGAACCCAAGCCAGTGACCCTCAGTTGCCAAACTGCTAGCTTATGATAACTTATAACTACACAAATAGTAACACTCACGAATTGCTCGTAAATATAGCATTAACCAATTAAAAAACAATGTCCATGTCGGAATTGCAATGTTGCGTAAGTACTTGCAACGTGTTCAGCTAAAGCAATCAGTCTGCATTAGGATAATAGGCTCGTATAGTAAACAACATATTCGGATAGTAAACAACATATTCGGATATAGATTACATTGAACCCCTTTCATAACATTATTTTTGACCATACATAACCACGTGGGATGCTCTGTGCGACACAGGCATACCGGAGTTGGTGTCATGTGTCCCTAGTTCACTAGCTTGTTTTCATACTAATGTTTTGAGGTCAAAGGTTGCGTAGCAGTCAATATTGAGTGAGATTTGTGTCAGTATTTGAAAATACATTTTATGGGCACACATTGCTGTCATTGTTTCTTCCCTGTATATGATTTGGTTACTATACTGAACATGGATGTAAGAACCATGTGTTCTAGGATTTGCATAGCTTGCCAGATTCAACTGAGGGTACTGGTCAGAAACTGTTCCATAAATATCAACATGAGTAGTGGTATGCACAAGGCCTTGTTGATCCTCCAGACTGGTGCATCTAGTCAGCTGGCATCAAAGGCTAAGGAACAGGCACAGCTGAGGGAGGAATCTATTAAAGCTGGTAGGGGGGTAAAGACTCAGGAATGAAATTCAGTAGAAAAGGACATGCTCAAGGCACTGTGTAACAGCACTTTGACTATTAACATGTGACATGGGAAAAATATGAAGATATCTTTGTTGTTGTGGACTAGATGTATATGTTTAATCACTGTGATGCTCATAGTTGTAAGTGTTCCCTGGCCCTCAAGTCTTCAGCTTTTAATTAATGGTCCCCATGATTTGACGCTATATTTGTTATATTTGTCTATGTTTTTGTCCTGATTCAGATTTCCGTTTTTATTTTGATACTAATGTTTTCTCTCTTATCGACAGTATGAAGTGAAACAGAACAGAATTTTTGTACCATCCGCAACTGCTTCTTCAAGTTCAGATCCCAACGAAGAAACAAATCAATCAGAGAAACATCCCAACACAAGTTTAAAAGTTGCAACACTCAAGAAGACTGAAAAAGATCAAACGAGAAGCAACCATCTACCAAACAACCAAAGAAGAAGAAGTCACACGGTCGCCCAATTGAAACTTGCTCAAAGTTATCCTACGCCTCTATTTCCAAAACGGAGAAGACAATACCTGATCTGAAACCAGAAGTTTGTGCCTACTCAACAGCTTTGACAAAGCACACGTCCCAACGCTGCCTCCAGCCCTCATCATCCTCACCGCGCCGCCGTCCTACCCCGGGGTGCGGAGTGGGCTGCTATTTGCTCTCTTTTTTTGTTTTCTCTCTCTCTCCCTCCTCTCTTAAGTTACCAAACTATTTCCCCCATCTCTGTCCTTCAACTCCTCCCACTGTGTTTAAGTTGTTGGTTTTTGAGCAGTGTTATTGCACCTGCGTTTGCCTTTTTTGCTCTCTTCCCTTCCCCCTCGCTATCTTTTTTTCTTTGCTTTCTACAACTTGTGTGCCAGAAACCTGTAACAAATAAGTGTGTGAGCAAAATTGTGTGTGTGTTTGAAGAAGAGATCTGCAACATCTGCATAGTCTTCAAGATTCTGACCACTGCAAGTTTCAACACGTCAAATTGAGGTGGGTTTCAATTGTTCATTTCATGAGATTGAAACAAAGTTGCTGGTATTGTTGTTGGACCTATCCAAATATCTCGAAGGATATTCAAAAAGTTTAAATGTCTTTTCTCTTGTTTTATTAGAGAACTTCTTTACTTGAAATAATTAGTTTTTTGCCTCTATTATCTGTGCACATTGAAAAGCATGTCCCTGCTGCATTGATAAACGACTTTAGGTCAGGCAGTACAATTCAGTTACCCGGACATTTAGCTCTATGTGCGACTCTTCCGATGTTGGAGCAGAGATTGGGAAATACTCAGTACACGTGACAGTTCCCTTCATCCCCCTGTGAGGGCTGAAATGTTAAAGGAATCCTTTTCTAAGGTCAGAGAGTCCTAAAGTCTCTCTCGTGCTTCCTGCTTTGACTTACACACTTGTACTGCTATTGCCTGACACGTGCCTTCCACCCCAATGTCCCCTCGCTGTTAATATAATCCCTCGCTGTTAATATATCGCTTTTCTTGTTTGTTGATTTTTTTAGGGACATGTTCTGCCACAAATACTAGTCCCTTTTAGACCAATAAATGAGGTACAGGGTTTGAACCAGATTAAGGTACAACTCTGTACTAATCATTTAAATGACTTACACTCCAGCATTTGTTTGTTATAGGAAAATTTGCTATCCTAAATCTACTCGTGTAAAAGCCAACTTGAAAATTTATCTCAAGACATGGTTATGGGTTTTTTGATACTTTTGAGTATATGTTATGTTCCCTGTAAAGCCTCTTAGCCGATTCCTCCTGGTGGGCCCACAGTGCTATCCTCCCCTCTGCCCCTCTCACACTGGCTGACCTGTCTGCCCCTCTCACACTGGCTGACCTGTCTGCCCCTCTCTAGCTCACACTGGCTGACCTGTCTGCCCCTCTCTAGCTCACACTGGCTGACCTGTCTGCCCCTCTCTAGCTCACACTGGCTGACCTGTCTGCCCCTCTCTAGCTCACACTGGCTGACCT
>JAVQIZ010239280.1:0-31709 GCA_036023535.2 Galaxias brevipinnis | reverse complement strand
AGAGAGAGAGAGATAGAGGAGCAGAGGGCTTTCAGGAAGCCCTTGTGAGTGGACGTGTTGAAGGGCAACAGATTACACAGCAACAATAATATATACTGTATACCTTCAAGTTATTATATTAGCACTATCATGTCACATTTATGATCACAACACCTGTTTTTCTCACTCGTAGCTAGACCTCTGTTTCCTCTGGGTTCAAGTCGTCTGCAGTAGAAGCCGTCTGTGTTTGCTGGCTTGCAGTGTAGATAAAACGCATGAGGGCCTGTACTCATATTCAATTCAGGAGAATAATTGATTCCTCTACATTCGGATTCACTTCAGAGAATCTGAGAAATTACTTGTTTTGACAAGTCTGGGGCTTGTCACTCATTCATTCACAGCCACACACACGCACGCCTGTACACACACACACAGTGTACATACATAGACATTGTGCAGGTATGTGCTCATGCAAAGTCTCACGCATGTTCTCATCTCCGATGCCCTCACGGGGCATTTGTTGTCCGACTTGGCAATTCTAATTTGCGGATATCTGCTGGAGTTGGGGCTGCCCGGGGCCTCCATCCCATGTCTTTTGGGGGTTTAGGAGGAGGAGGTGGCTATTGCGCTCTTTAGGAGGCCGAGGTCCTTAGATAAGGATGGTGGGTGGGTGGGTGGGGGGGGGTGGGGGGCGGTGGCCAGGCCGTTTGTCCTCGTTGGCCCGTCTCTCGTGGAGCGCCAGCTGATTGGGAGGAAAGCTGAACATTGCTTTCACCGGGCCGCGGCTCGCTCCGGCAGCAGTAGGCAATGATAACTAACAATGCCCCCAGGAGCTAGTTAAAGCTGCATCACACACGCTGGAAAAGCACTTTAATGTGCCAGCATTAGGAGACTGTCAGCTGGTTGGTGGGGGGAAAAGTAGGGGTGGGGGGTGGATGGGGGAGGGGGTGGGGGGGGGGGGTGTTTCGACGGCAACTCATGGCGCATTATGAAAACATTTGTTAGGCTCACTTGAAATGAAACACACATGTAATCAAGCAGGAATGTTTCACTGCGCTTCCCGCCCGTCTGCCACCGCGCAGAGTGATTCCGAGTTTTCCCCAGATTAAAAGGAAGCGGGCACACAATACGAGGATCGTCAGGCCGCTCGCCCGCTCCTCCTCTGGTCTCGGCAGTGAGAGCTTTCGGGTTGAAGTACGACGGGCATGGTGGAGTGGAGTTTTTATTTACACTGGTGTCGAGTGTAACTATGACAGCAGCCGTGCTAAATGCTTCTACAGGGGACCCACTGGGACTGACACTTACCAGCCATGTGCACAGACCCTGTGATCGCATACCGTCTCCCTCCTAAACGAACACCATGCCGCGCTGTTCCAACGCACCTTTATCATACCTCATCCAATGATTCTTGGATGAACAGATAAAGACAAATAGAATAAAGTATGGGAGCTAAAAACATGCAGGGAGCTTTGTATTAGTTTCATCCATATGGCACATTACAAATGTTGCCGTGGGGTTCTCTCTCTTTGTCTGTTTGTTCATCTCTTCCCTCCCAAAAAAAACACAGCGTTCAAAAGCCTGTAAGATAATGAAATAACAGTGTTGCTTTTGTCAAAATGTGGGGAGCGGGGTGGCGATACGCCAATTTGAAGCCGTTAATGTTAGTTTCCCTTCTCGGCTTAGGCTGCAGCAGGCAATTACAGAGAGGGAGAACATGCAAATGGGAAATATAGAGTTCATTATAAATCTCATCATTCCCTTTGATAGTGAGGGATAATTAAAAGAAAAAACACATGCGGAAACGCAGTCCCCAGCACGCTGCCAGCCTGTTTACCAGGGAGGTGCCCGTTTGTTTTGTATGCCTACTTTCTTCCTCCTTCCCATCAGGCTGGAGAACAAGGGAGCGAGGAGGAGAAGCCGACGTGTGGCTCACTGCGTGCGTGCCTCCAACACGGTGCCAAAGGGAGGACCCCCCTTTAGGCACTTCAATGCCCTCTGCTCCCGTTCGGACCGCGCTCGCCGGACTCCGGGTTCGAAACGTCGACTTCTTCTTATCCATTTAATATATGCTGGGAGAGAGTATCCTGTCAAATATAGATTTGAATCAATAGCACTCTGGAGTGGCTCGTTAAACTTAAATCAGCTTGGAAGTGGTGCATGCCTGCCTCACAGCTGCTGTCATTAGCTGTCGTCCCGGAGATTATTGGAGAAACGTCCTTGTGTGAGACGATTCAAACCCCCTCCACACACACACACACACACACCCACACACACACACACATACACGCGCGCGACCGCGTACACACACACACACACACACACACACTCTCTCTCTACCTTAAGCCGCACTGTTCGCCCCTGCACAATAGCCTGCCATTCTAGGTGATGGCTGATTGCAAAACAACACAGTTGCCACATCTTGGGGTTGTAGACAGGGGGAGCCAGCCACAGTGATGGAACACACACACACATCTGAAAGGCTGTTGTTGTAGGGATAATACAAACGGCTGGGCCCTTAGGTAGCATGGTGAGGGAGGACATCACGGAGGAGGAGGAGGAGGAGGAGTAATCACTAGTTCAGGGTCTCGTGGTAAATGAACTCCAATCACACTTGAGCTTGGATACGCCCTATCTGACACCAAAGTACTTAGACCGGTGGAACTGTGAGGCAGCAGTCACCTCTGTCATAAGGGAAATGATAGTCCTAGCCAGGGTCTCTGTCAGCGTGGACCGGGAACTGTGACGTGGGGTTGGGGGAGGAGACGGGGGGGGGGGTTCAGCCTGCCAGGGGGTGGGGGGCTCACCAGGCCACCGCTGCTCCTCCAGGAAGCGAGGGGTTAACCGCGACGGGGACCATAATGAGAGTGCAGCGAGACGAGGGAGGGGTAATTAGTCAGTCGGCACTCCAATATTTACCCAGTTAATTATTTGTGAGTTTTACTCACGTCTTCCTTTCAGACGCCCGCCCGACTCCGCTTCTTTTCCGAACCATTTGTCAGCCGACGTCCGGCCCTCCTCCTGGCCTTTCCTCCTCCCCCTCTTCCTTTCTGTCCTTCTTCCTTCTTTTCTTCTCCTTTCCTCCCCGTTTATCCTGCCTCCGCTACGACCAGGGAGTGGCTTCTGAGTGAACTCTTGTCAGCCGAGGTGTTAGACCGCTGTCCCTGGACGTGCGAGGTCAAGTCGCCATTATTTATTCATCTCTGTTTTGTCCACCATTAGGGGGTGAGATGTGAAATCGGCGGTGTCGGTCGGAGGAGAGAGGCGGAGAGGTGGAGGGCACGGAGAGGGGCGCCCTGGTGAAAGGCAGGGCCGCCGGCTGGGTGACGGGGTGACGGAGAGGGGACGGGGTCAGGAGTGGAACAGTCCCTCAGGGTCAGGAGGAAAACCCTGGGACAGAGGAGCACAGGGGAGAGGGTCCAGGGGAACCCTCACAAAGTTCACGGGATTCACCGACTTATTTTACAATTTGGCTCCCTTGATATTTCTTGTGACTCCTTTCTCCATGACAAACGACATCGCAGCCATGTTTTTTGAGCAGCTGCAATTTTAATGTCGATAGTAAGATATATTTCAGATGATATATATCTCGTAGTCATGCCAGGTCTGATATCAATATTATAGCCCTGGTAACAAAGTCAGCTACATATGTCCAATGGAAAGCCAGTATAACGCATCCACATGGCTTAAGGGTATGGATGGCCGAAATCCATATTGCCACTGGCTATATTTAATTAACGCTTCCCACACGTGTGGAAGGAATATTGTTTCGTCCGACGTGGGAGGTGGAGAGAGCCGGGAATACTGTGTGTGTGTGTGTGTGTGTGTTTGGGAGGGATACCGGTTGAAAGGCAGACAAAACAGTAATTATTTCATTATGGCATGACAGCAATAATATTACAGTAGTGCAGTGTGCAATACTCTTATCTGCGGAACAAATGAGCTCTCTCCCAGGAGAGTAGGCTTCAGGAAAGGGCTCGCGGTAGGGCCTGCATTTCTCCATCTCTCTCTTCCTCCTCCGCCGCCACCACCTCCTCCTCCTCCTCCTCTCTTCTTTTCTCTCTCTGCACAGCTACCTTTTTAATATTCACATTCACAGCACATGCAATTATTTTGAAAATAAATTTAGCCCAGATAAAAATGGGTGCCTCTCGGGTCAGGTAAATGACTTCCTTGTTTTTATTGAGAAGACAAGGTGTTTATTAGGGAGCCTCGTTGGCTTATGGCGCCAGCTTTTCCCAGTTTGAGTAATTGTCCAATTAGGTGTAATTTCAGCCTGGCTGCGAAGCCCGGCGATGGTGCAGCGTGAGGAAGACTACCGGCGGGACACACATTAATGAATCCCACCGAGACCTGTCTACCTTTAAGAAAGAGAGAGCAGCGCCTCCCGCTCTTTCTCTCTTTCCAAATCTTTTTAACGAGGCATTATAAGCGGGATGTACAAGTGCGACAAGGACCCCCACTCCACCCACCTGCTTTCTTCACCATCCATTTCCTACCTCCCTCCATCTCTGCGGCGCACCGCGCCAAAATAATTTATCATTCGTGTAATTTCGACTTTCCCTGAGAAATGGCCTCCTATTCAAACAGAAAAGGTTACGTTAATTGTTATGTAGCTCGGCTATTTATGCATTGGCATCAAAATGCATGTGCGCCTGCCTCGTGGAAAGGTCACCTATTACTACTGGACCAACTTTTCCTCTCTGCCTCTCCCTCCCTTAGCGGTGTGCGGCCGGTGTGTGTCGGCCACTTCACACCGGGAGACGGAGCTAGGTGTCAGGGGAAGGCCCTCGAGGATTACGGCCGGGGTGTCACCTCCCCTCTTCCCACACTCCACTCTCCTCCTCCTCCTCTCCTCTCTCGTTCCCTCCATCACTCTTCCTCCCCGTATCTCCTGCGTAGCCAACTACTCCCTCCATCTTTCGTCTTGCCCCCCCCCCCCCTCCTTTCTTATCTTTCTCTTCAACATCTCCATGCAGTCTCTCGCTCTGCAACTGTCCGGTAATGTGTTGGACTGAAGCTTGCCTCGGCACCTGCTACCGTATTACGCCGGGTATATATCAAGGAGAAGCCCTTTGAAAGGTCTGATGCAACAATTACTTGCCCATCATGTAAACGTTACACGCGACCAGTGATTCATCTTTATGAGTAGGGTTGGAGGTAGAAAGGGCATGGATGGGGAAAAGAGAGAGAGAGAGAGAGAGAGAGAGAGAGAGAGAGAGAGAAAAAGAGAGAAGAGGAGTTACAGCTTTAGAAAGAGGGCGTGGGCGAACGACATAGCCAGGGAGAGTACGGGAGGTGAAGAACTCGGAAAGCATTGTTTTGGGAGAGCCTGCAATTACCGAGTTGATGCCAATGAAGAATGAATGAGGCTGGGCTGCTTCAGGCCCCGGACAGCCTCCTCCTCTTGTGTTTACAGAGCTTCTCTGTCTGGACAAATAATAGGACGCGGGCGCTGCGCCTTTCAAAAATTCAATGCGCTGCATAATGTACCAAGGCCTGGCGCGGCAGCGCGGGAACGGGAAGCCTAAGCAGTAGGGGTGCCACTTCCCCCTTCCTCCCCCATCCTGGAGACACAGCGTGGAGGGCGGCTGACGGTTCAGTGAGACGCCGAGCGGTAAAGCGTGCTAACCGTGCTCCGTCGTTGTTTTTGCCCCCGGTCACGTTCCGGGACACGGAACCTAACATCACGCCACAGTGGAAGGTTGTACCAAACGGAAGTGGAAGCTGATCGACTCTTCTTATACAGCATCGGCCCTTAGCCTGATAGGCTGAGACGACGACACTCCACGGTAAGGGCCTCCGTCTCTAAACGCTCCCCTTTGCAAACCCGCCGACACTTTGTGGGGAGAGGCTGGAGGCCCGGTAAGCCGCTCATAGGAATGCTGACAGCATCGCCGCGAGGTGTCCCGAGCTTACATCGCCTATCGGGTTCAGCTGAGGGTTGCGTTCCACCCCTCCCTCCCTCCCTCCCGTTCCACTCCTTTCCCAGCTCCATCACTTCTCACATTAGAGCCTGTGCTCACAGGCTCGCCGACACCGACAGCACCAGCCGCCGCCCACTGTTCGTCTTCACACTCAAACCCTGTCCTTCCTCCAAGGCTTATGTCTCAACACTCCCCCTCAGAAATCAGCCGCCATTTCAAGAAAAGAGTCAAATTAAGATTCATGAGCTGCTGTGGTGAAGCCCAGCGCTGATATCCATGGGCCTCCTCTCAGATAGGTCCTGACGCCAGAGACCAAGGCGAAGGAATTCAGAAAAACAAAATCGTGTTTTCCCTGATTCCGGCTAAATACCACACAGTTGCGGCAAGGCGCTTTGGCTAAGACTTAGTGTGCGACACGCTGATTGGAAAGACGGCCTGAAAATTCCTTATGAATATGGATTTGTACGCCTCTTGGAAAGTCATCAAGCACGTACTTCTGTGGTAAATATTTGCGGTTTTGATAAAAACAGCCGCACTGGAATGCTCTTGGCAGGCTATATGTCTCTTTGTTGTTGGGGATATATCATTTATTTTCAATGTGTGGGCTTGGACTGTCAGTTCACAGTGTCTTAAAAAGGATTATCCACTGCACCTAGGTCTTATTTCAATTTGAATAGGTGAGAATTTCGTCTTTTTTTTCTTGGCGCTGCTCAATACCCCTTACAAATAAGTCCCTCTACCTATAATCCAATTCCACCCCTATCAAAAAAAAATACGATGAAGTCAAATCTCATTATCTTGTCCCCCTTCACGTGGGCTTGTCCCCCCACACACATAAACAACCTTCCAAATCTGACACCCAATTGTTTACTCAGAGCTCTCAGAAAAAAAGGGATGAATATCAATATGTAAGTGGAGCACATGCAATATTTTATTAATTTCATAAAACTGGGCATTAATTCAGTTGAAATTCCTCCATCCCGTGTCTTATTTACCGCACCTGCAACATTGAATTTACTGTGATTGAATACGGCGCTATGAAATTAGATTGCATTGTGTGTCGCAGGCTAATAATTCCTGATGGAATATGGCTCCTCACGCAGTTTGACACGATGCGCTCACAGAGAAATATGAAAGTGTGTGTGTGTGGGGGGGGGTTAGAAACGTTGAGCTTGCTTAGGTTCCAGTCACTGGCTGGAGAGGCATAATGAATCCGCTGTGGGTTCAGGGTGGCTTTGATTGTCTCTGAGCAGGCTGTGTGTAGCCGTGCTCCCTGAGCTTGTGGCCGTGTGCCTCTCCCCCCTCAGAGTGAAACACTGCTTGCTGCTCCTAATCCTGACGGATGTCTGCATGAGATGACACGTCCTGTTTAGGAGCCTGATGAATAGCGATGGCGGGACCTTTGGGCGCTGAGACGGCTGAGGACGGCGCTCCCTCGCCTCTGTCACTGCCTTCCCGCGGAGGGAGGAAACCATCGTCTTTTGCTTAAAGCCAACATCCGAGCGGTGGCGATCAATCTCGGCAAGTCCATCAGCCCCCCAACCCCTCATTATCTTTTAAAAACCATTCACACCCATTGATCTGCGAGCAGGGCCTGGTATTGATAAATAATTAAAAAGCTCTCTGTTTAATTTGGGGAGAAAGAGTGGACGGTGGCTGGTGGGCGGAGGATGAAGGAAGGGGGGGTTGGGGCGGTGGAGGCTGCCCAGGCTGTGAGGCCCAAAGCCTGGGTGTAATCAGACTTGGCCCCCCGCTGAGGCAGGCCCCAGACCCATCTCCACGGCCTGCCTCCCCTCCTCGTCCCAATGGACACTGAGCCAGCTGGAATCGTCTGCCATATTCCCCAAAATCAATGCAATCCGTCGTGAAAGAAAATCAATAGGATGTTTCCATTTGGGCCCGCATGTGTGGCAGAGAGAGGAGCCGTAGGAGGGCCAGGGCTGCACTGAGAACACTCCCCGTGTCATTAGACAGCTTCCCTTCACACAAACATCTCCGGCTACCTTTTTTTGAGCACCTCTTGTCTGAGATTCGGGAGGTTATTTTTCTCTTGTTTTTCACTTGTTTTTCTTCACTTATCGCCTGCCTTGAAACATCTTATTTTTGGACCAACGTGAATGGTCCTTATTGCCATGGGGAAGGTACGACTCAAAATGGAGTACATATTCACTGGAGAGAACAGCAATGCTTTGTGCTGGTCAATAATCAACGGATAGGCGTAGGCAACCCAAGGGACCTGCCTAATAGCTTTCCCCCAATCAGACAGTTCACCGGATGCTCTCACAGTAAGGCAGACCTTTGAACCAGCCACAGCCAGCCCTAACACTACATACCAGGGTTCCAATGATTAGAATTCACCAGGTGGAACAGCAAATATCAAGAACTATACCTCCTGAAGGATGCATAGCACTCTTGGCCATTGAGACCAGAATGCACCGTGTGTGTGTGTGTGTGTGTGTGTGTGTGTGCGCGTGTGTATGACGTCTTATCTGAAGCTGGGGTTTGCTGAGGTGTTGTCTTTTCACAGTGAAGGTAATCAGCTCATGGGACACAGGGCTGGCATGGTGATGATGTGTGTGTGTTTGCGTGAACGTGGGCGGGGCCCCGTGGTTGAGCCTGGGGTCCTGCCCCAGCACCCCTGGGTGAGCAGACAGCTCAGGAGGTGTAAGATGAGGCTGTGAGGAGGCCCCTGGCTGCGTCCCGGTGTCTCGCCCCGTGCCCTGGCCACACGGCCGCCGTCAGAGAGAACACGACTCGTCAGCCACGGACTCACACCTCCACCACCTCCACAGCACCCGCACTGGAAGGATGAGACGGAGCAAGGTCACCTCCGACACACACACACGCGCTCACACACACGCACACACACTCTCTCTCACACACACACACACAAACTCACTCTCACACACACACAGACACACACACACACACACACACACACACACGCACACACTGACTTTACAATGGCATCGACATTAAAGAACGGCTTTACAATGCTTCTGAAATGAAGGCCTTCTGACCAGATCTGAATCCAAAGCCCAAAACAGCAGAGTGTGAATATTGCACTGTCACACTTTTTACTGCTGATATCTGTCTAATTGACGACTTTGTGTCACATCAATCCATTATGCATAATTTAGCATGGATCAAGTCCCACATTAGCATAATCAGCCATTGGATATTCGGCAAAGTGTGACACTGGGAGTGCGAAGCAGAGCCCCAATCGTAGTAGGAGAGACAGGAGAGAGACACCCACATTCACTCTCTCTTCTCCCACACACACACACACACACACACACACACACAAACACACGCACACACCAAAGTGATGGTGCTGAT
Organism: Galaxias brevipinnis; assembly: GCA_036023535.2. Taxonomy (NCBI): domain Eukaryota; kingdom Metazoa; phylum Chordata; class Actinopteri; order Galaxiiformes; family Galaxiidae; genus Galaxias; species Galaxias brevipinnis. Next base: position 22,467 of record JAVQIZ010239280.1, on the reverse strand, counting down.
GTTAAGATGTCAGCTCCTTCTTCGCTTGAAGCTAATGCTGGGAGTCCAGTCGGTAAGCACTTTGTGTCTGCGTGGATGAGCATTTGAATAAACAGTCATACGCACTTTTGCGCGCGCACACACACGCGCCCGCGCACACACACACACACACACACACACACACACACACTCACACACACACACACACAGACACAGGGCGAGCAGCTTGGAGAGCGAGGGGTGTGCAGCGAGCACACCGCCTGCTCAGACGCTGCTGCTGCTGCCGTGTGCAATCACTAAGCAGCTTTAGTGTCTCCTTCCCCAGTCCTGATTTAAAATTCATAAATGCTAATCCTTCATAATTTACAGTTTAAAAAGCAGCCCCGCTCACAGGCCCTGTGGCCACAGCTCTGTCAGAGTAATTATACCAAGGAGCCGGGAATGGACTACTAGCACCGACTTTCAACAGTCACAGAAATCCCGGGGCCTGGCACCAGACCCAATTACTCCCAAATAACTAAACAGATTAGCCAGTCATTTTCCGGGCTGACCTGGACACAGTGCGGCTGCCAAATCGCAGTGTTCCGTCCGCAGGTGAGTAAACAGCTTTAAAGTTGGGCCCCGCGTCTGCTTCTTATTTGGGAAGAGATAATCTGCCAAGTAATTTTATTAGCCATTTCATTTGACTGGAGTCCTGGACGATTGTCTTTTACAAGGTTACCAGGCGCTAGTCCTCAGAGTCTCTGACGTTAGAGGGTGATTTGCTGCTTTTAGTCTTTGTGAGTGACATCATGCTAGGTGTGTGTATGTGTGTGTGCGTTTTCAAAAGCAAGTGTGTGTGTGTGTGTGTGCTCGCCTGCATGTGTTGTGTATGCTCGTGAATATAGATGTGTGAGAGCTTTTAAGTGGGAGTGTCAGTGTTGTGTGTGAGGAGAGCTTTGTATGGATGTGTCCACCGCCTAAGCAGATTTCTCTTTGTCCTTGCAAAGGAGAACATACATTAGTTTAGATGGAGATAATCTGTGATTCTTTCATCCAAGGTCACTAATAGAAAGCCATTTGCAAAATGGCCTTATTCCGCCATAATAGCCTGTGATGGCTCACAACACTGTTGAATCTCCCATAAAGAGCCGCCTGCTTTACATGTAGAGGCTCTCACCACACAAAATGGTCCAATAGCCTCTTATAAATGCATAATTTAGTATCTCAAATATTGATTCATCTTTCATTGTGATATTAAGTTTGAATTATGCCGAGATGCAGGGGGGGTAGTCGGGATTTATTTTCATTTGTGTGTCGACTTCCAATAACTCAGGAGATTACATTTTTCTTTTCTCTTTAGAGAGCCGCAATATCCAATCTAACAGCCAATAACAAAACATCAAAGGCTGGACTTCAGAGGGCCGGGCTTGCTGCAGGATACCTGCCAATGCTCTACAACAGACATGTAAACAATAGCTTGAATGCCGAATCCCATCTGACATTCTCCTACGTTGCTGATAGATTATGGGCCAGTGGTAGTACTGCTAAGAAGAATAAAAACACACCTAGAACAGTTTCACCTATAATAGGATACTGTTACTTACTTCAGTAACTATTGTGAAATGTAGCCTGAAATTGCTATCACACACAAAAAAAGAAGAAGCGGTTATCTGTAGCATCAGTTTGTGGAAACCTTCAATAGCCTCTTTAACTGGCCTGCTGGTCTGATCACTCTGAGGGACTCTGACACGGCGCGCCGGGCTTTTCCATTTAAACCATACCACTGCTTTATACCCGGGCTTATGTTTTGGGGCCGACACGTTGGAATCCCGTCTCAGCCACCAGCAGCCTTCCATGGTGGGCCAGCCTATTACAGGTGGGGAGGATGGCCCTGTGCGCGCCCTCGCCGCGACACCCCTCTCTGAGTGAAACAATCAGGATTCTATTAAAGCGGATTAGGGCCGCCGCACCGGACATCCTGTCACAAATCCTACCTTTCAAAAAGTTCCAGTTCTGTCACTGTCGCCGTGGTCCACAGGCAGAGACCTGCTCTGGCCTCTGCGCTCGCTTCCATGTCTTATTTCAGATCTGTCTCCGAGACCGGGTAATAGTGGCATTTGTCTCTGCAAGGGTGGCATGTAGGTCACGACCCCTGTCTCATTTAATTTGTGAAATGGGGGAGGTATATTCATTCAGGGGGACCAGTGCTGTGTTAGGGGTATGGGGAAGGATTTGAATTCCCTTTTTAGGGAGAACTTCTAGGAGAACTTCCAGTGGGTCTTTGTCGGACTGGTCCCACACTCCCTCAGCAGTGCACCAACAGACAGACGTAGACACACTGTCTCCCTCTGTCCCCTGCATCTACTTCTTCTCCTGATCACAGTCATGGACTCCAACGGACACACCCTCTGAAATGAGCTGGGTTCACAGACAATAGATCCATCCATTCAACATTCACAGACACACTCTTTAGTTTCCTGTGCCGCTCCGGGAGGGAGCTGACGGGCTCTGGAGACAGACACCCAGGGAATATGAGACGTTTGGGGGGGGGGGGCAGCCTAATGAAACTGGAGGAGGGATGGCAGAGAGCAGGGACTCTAGACTTCTATGGATTGTTGTCAGCCGGCTAACACTTCAATTACGTATCAGAGGCAGCAATAACATATGTTAGGGGGTTGTCTCTGCGTGTCTCTGCATGGTATATATTTACCATCCAGTCATGGAGTTCATACAGACAGTACGTCTAGAGCAGACATGCAACAATAGCATTGTAATGTAATTGACGTGTTGCCTCCAGCTACTTTCTATTCTATGTTTTATATTGGGGAGGGGGAAGGGGGAGGCAGGGTTTCACGCTATCTGTGTCAAACAAGCAATCTCCGACTGACAGCCACCTCGCACATCTATCTCCCCCCCAAAGACATTATGGCCTTTAATGCGGCAGGTTTGTGGTGCAGCATTTTCACAAGCAAATAGCTCACTGAGTGATAGGGCTTTCATTATTGCACAAACAAATCAAATGCAACGAGCAGCTAAGCCTGCAGTCTGCAGCGCCCTTCATGAGAGATATTTCTCCCATTTTAATTTAGGTGTTCGTCTAAGAGACAGAAAGATGGGTGAAAGAGAAAAAAGCAAGGAAAAGGGATAGAGACCGAAAAGAGAGAGAGAGAGAGAGAGAGAGAGAGGGAGAGAAAGGGTAGGAACACCTAAAAATATCAGAAATAATAATAATTCAAATCAAATATCATAAAAGAGAGCAGAGGAAAATGCCGGAAGATATTTCCTCTTAAGTACTCGCCTTGTTTGCCGCGGACTGAGCTCTGCAAGTTGAAATGCGTGTAGAACAATTGCTAAAAAATAAAATCTAATTAAAACAACAATACACATGTAAAAGCCTTTCCCTGCGGCTCTGTGTGTCCGAAGACTCCAGATGGAAACAATACACAATTTCAGTTTACTTTGTTGTTTTTTTCAAGAAACCCCAGAACAATGGCCTATGGAGTAAAATTCTAATTTAATCCATGCTCTCGACTGCTTTCCGGACGGCAGAAGTGGAGTGAGATTTATGGAATAATTGTGGGTATTACGTTGTCGTGTGGGCTGCCATTGAAAACAGTGCGTGAAGCTCTGGGTGTTTGGGGAATGCACTAGAGACTATCAGGTTACTGGTTTAGTAGGCTTAACAGTCTGACACGGAACACGGCAAAGCCAACGGCAAATCACACGCTGACAACTCCTGGGTGACTCAGAGCTGTGAAGCCCCGGGCCTTTAACACGCAGCAGACAGCAGACAAACAGCTTCTTCACGATCGCCCCCTTACACTTGTTATCAGTGCTAAAGAATTATAAATAAAAGTGACGCGGTGTTTCAGGACACAGAGGGTATAGGTAGGCCTATGAAGACGGAGGTGGGTCAAGAGGAGGGGCTCTCTGGTGCCGTGTAGCGCTGGGGGCTACCCGTTAGATGAAGACGCTTTCCTCACTCCTCCTTGTTGTGTAGACAATATCGTGTTTGCTTCCGCTTCCACATGAATACAATGTAATTACTCTCCCTGGTGGGTCTCTGTTTTCTTCACACCCCCCTCTCTCTTCCCTCTTCCCTTTCTTTGTCTGCTTCAATCGTTATTATTATCCTCCACTTCTCTTATCTGTGAGGGATTCACAGCATTTCACTGTCAACATCAGTGGACAGTTGCTCAGTCTGGTGAGCTAGCCATAATACAGGCCGGCCAGGTCAAACGTGAGTCCAGAGCCAAGCGGCGTTGCCTTCTGGGAATTGTAGTCTCAGGCCCACACAGCTACGAGTCTCCCAGATGTTGCCTCAAATTCTCACCGTGCTTTGACTGACCACCGGAATCCCAGGATCCTGTGGCAGCGTGAGCGCATAGGAGATGGACCGTTGATTGATGGCCGCGGTGTTGGGGTATGGCAGGGCCCATCCGCACGCCGCACAGTGTGTCCCGGCAGACTTCATTAGCCCATCTCCTCAGGACGGCGGGCTTAGGGCTGGCTTTACCTTTAACGCCGCGCTGAAGTGCGCCCTCTTTGATGATAAGAGGGCTAAGAAGCCGGTGATAAGATGGAGCGGGGAGCGGCGTGAGGCCGGCGCCGGCGAGCCAGCGGAGGTCTAATTGGATGAAGGAACCCTGTTGCACGAGGCGTCCTTCCCCGAGAGTGCAAAGACATTATGAAAACCCTCCCGCTCCGGCTCCAGTTGATTCAATTAATTTATTTTCCCCCCCTCGCTAAACTGATGGAAATACAGCCTCTTTTTCCAATAAAAAGCCACGACAGCTTTAGCACTGTGTCACCGTCGCTCGTGGAGCTGGGCGAATTAATCGCGGATGGATTTCACCCCCGTCACCGCTTTCTGGCCCTGCGCGGCCCCGACGGGGCGGCCAGAAATCACCACTGTCTCCACCGCGGCGAGGTCCAGGGGTGCCGGCGGAGGGGTCAAGTGTTCCCCTCTGGGCCGTTAAGATTCCCCCGCATCCGTGTGCTGGCCTCTGGGCTCTTTTGTTGCGACCAGGCCCACACTGACCGCCGCTGTCAGAGCTGGGGGGGGGGGGAGAGTCAAGGAAAAGCCCCACCTCTGTGAGCGGGCAGTGTGTGAGCGGGCTAAGGGAGGGGGGCCCAGGGCGTTTGAATAACGTGTCTGGCACTTCCAAATGAATGAAAGTGCAGCAGAGGGCCATGGAAAGGCCTCTTTGTGTGAGGCCCTAATCAGTTGGAGAACCAAGGGAGGAGGGAGATGGAAATGTAGAGGAACAGGCCCCCCCACCCCCCACGCCTCCCCACCCCCCACAACCCTCCCCACAAGCTTTCATTCCTGTAACTAATCATTTGCGGTTTCCCAATGCAGCCAGCCAGTGCCAAAGGCAGAGACTAATAAACTAGGAGGCTGTGTAGATTTATAAATGATTAATTAAGGGCCCTCCCATGGGAGAGGCAGCCGCTATAAGCAAAAATATTAATTAGTCCAGACGAGTCTTGAACTAACAGGAAAACATTCCAGCCTTGTTGGAGAGGAAAGCACCAGAGGCGGGGTGTGGAGGGGAGCTTGTTTGACTCTGGGGTGGACGTGGAGGGCTCTTGTCGCTGGTGGGGAGGAAGGGGCGGGGGTTTGGTCTGGCCGCAGTGTGAACAGGGGAGAGGATGGCGGTGGCCTGGAAACAAACGGCTCCTCGGCATTGAACGTATAGGAGAGGAGGAGACGGGGGGTTTGTAAAGGCCTCCCAGGACCTCCTGGACCCCATCACCCCTGCATCCCCCCCTCCCCCCCTCTGTCCCTGGCTCCCCGGGGCGCCATGCCAGTCCCTTCTGGGAGGTCTCTAAGCCTCTCTCCTCTCTGCTCTTTTCATGAATGTCAAGACGGTGGAGCCCAAAGTCGGGCAGATTAAATGAGAGGCGTTCTGTGGATCCTCAGCCCTAATGAAAGAACTAGGTAATTACATGGAGTGGATCTCCATGATGTCACGCTGGCTGGACAGCTTGGGAAGGGAGACGGAGCGCTCTGCGTCCACTGAAAGTCTGTTACTGGTACACAGTGGGAGAGTGTGGGCTGCTCCTCCAGCTTTCTGCATGGCAACACACTCAGTCATACGGTTACCTGTGCCGACCCTCATCCCATGGACAGGCCCTTTTCTGACGAGGGAGATGTCGTCGAGTGCCTCTGGCTGGGAGCGACGCTCCTCGCGTTCCAACTCGCCAGCCAACTCTCCATGACCAATATGGCCGCTGACGTGTGATGTGATGAGTGGCCGCTCCCCTACTCTGTCTCTGTCACTGTGGGCCGGACCAGCCAACGGTTTGAGGGCACCAAAGCCAACCAATATCACTCCTGCTGTCTGCACTTACAGGGCTGGCTAGGGACTGTCTGTCCCCAAAAACGACACAGGAGGGAGAGGAAGCCCACCATGAGGTCTGAGGCGCTGAAAGAAGGTGCTACTTACATTTTCAGGCTACAGCGAGCCCCGAGAGCGTGCCGGGAAACTCGGCAATTGACGAATTAGCAGGGGAAGAGAAGCCTGCACATTTTGTGTTGGCAGTGTTGCGGAACCCAGCGTTACTCCCCTTCAGAAATCCAATACCCTCTCATTTAAAAGGACTCATCAAGTCCCGTTTTGACAGCCCCTGGAGCCTGCATTCCAACAGATAATGTGGTTAGCCACAACATGTTTCCACATATATCACAGGACAAACTAATGAAAAAATAACTTTGGAGATATATATCATACTCGCACAAAAGACAGCGTTATTTAACCAAATTGGCAGGGAAGGGCAATAAAATGGTAACCGGCCCAAAACAAGGCAACAAGCATGAAACACAATTATGGAACTACGAATTCATATTTCAGAAAGGTCATGCATCCTTTACAAGGCTGATGAGAGCCAAAATCATTGGAAGCAAATAACCCCCACGATGCCAACTCAAATATTATTGCTGTCAGTAGAAACTGGATCAAGCCTGTGGGACAAATAAGCCCAGCCATTCTCCATGAGAGGCTCATAACCAGGGGCCCTCTCTACAAACCTATAGCTCCTGCTGGAGGTCCGCGGTTGCCTAACCCCAACCTAAATAGCCAGATGACTCAGAGCTTATCCATCCTTTGAAATAAGTTTTAATTCTTCAGAAAACAAAAGTTTTCCTCCCGGTATAATCCTTGATTGGTTTGGAAGACTCGGGGAAAAAGGGACCCGTTAGGTGGTAATAGAGGTGCCTGGGAAAAAGAAAGCCTTGAAAGAGGCGTCCCCTGAGGAGCCCGTGGCTGCATCGTAAATCTCCACATGTCAATCCCAACCCGCGTCAGCTTCAAGTCAGGGAGGAAGACGGGGGCCTCCTCTGTTTTTCATGTCTCTTCACCTTAGAAGCAGATGAAAAACGGGGGGGCCGAGATGAGAAATTAGGGGCGGGCAGCGCCAGAGAGACAGAGCAGCGGCAGCAGCAGCTGGCGGGCGTCCCTTTAAGGCCCTCCTAATTGACTCACTGGAGGGGCCAGGGCTCCGGTGGCAGCGAGGTGCTTCAGAAGTCAATGTTCTCAGTAACTAGTGCCGAGGAGGAATACATGTTTTCAAGATAGCTTAAATAAATATTTAATTGAACTGTCAATGGCCCTACCACTGGCAGCCGTTGCATGGATGGGGGCGCCTTTCATGTCATGCTGGTATTGGGGGCAGATAGGTGCTGTGTGTGTGTGTGTGTGTGTGTGTGTGTGTGTGTGTGTGTGCCACTGTGTGGAGGCCGCTAAGGGTTGGCAGTAAAGAGCTGAAGTGATGGTCGAAGAGCGTCGGCCCTCTCAGTTCTTTCAGCGAGCGCGGAGTGTGTGCCCAGCAGGGTGGAGGGGGCGATGCCTGACAACAATTAGTGGTAGCAGGCTGAGACGTGACAGACAGGCCTCACACAGTCCCCGGCCCCAGCCATCATAACAACAGCCCGGCCTTCCACACATCAGTGCCATCACAGCGCCATCACCACCAGCAGCCTCAGTCACAGCCCTGTGTTCAAAGGCGGACGTCCGATGTTGCACCAGCGGTGATGTGCAGGGCTGGGGGGGTGGGGGGATGGAGGGAAGCCATCCTGCGCGTCTGGACCAATCAGAACTTTAATGTGTCAGTGCTTTTCACTTATGGATGATAATGGATTCTGTTTGATGTTTTTTTTTTGTTGGACGCACTGGCTCTTTTTGGGAAAGGGAAACTTTGTAATTTTCCAAGGCAAACTTGTAAAAAAATGTAAAAAAAAATTAAATAACTAAGAAGATGTGAATCACACTCTGTGGACTGATCTACAACAGACGATACAGCGCTCCAAAAACATAATCCTATTAATTCTTTACAACATCAACAGTCAATCAGGCTCCCAGGGGTTACAAAGAACGGTGTCACTGGCAAACAATGGGAACAGATGAGATCCAGCGATCCCATGTACTAATTACCTGTGTACACGTTTCTCATAACAGGCTCCCTGTCCGTCTGGGAGTGATGGCTTGACGGGAAACAGTGTCTGAAAAGCAAGATTAATCAGACATATTGTCTAACATACCTGGAGACGTTGGGAGGCTCCCACGGCGCCCCACTGCTAAAGGCCTCCGGGGTGGCAGCAGGTATCAATATGACTAGACTCTAGAAGCAGACTGTACTGTACATTACACCCACCTACTCCATAGCATTCCCATTGACTTGCTGGTCAATACAATGGGACTGTGCACATGGTGGGTTTCAACGTTGCATGGACATCGATCCTCAAAGTTTTCTTTGCCACTTTTTGAAAGCCCTAACTAATCAGACCTTGGCTTGGTGCGGCCTGATTTGCCCAAACCTATTGAACATACCGCAGCCGATGTGTTCCACTGTACCTTGCGGCCAAGTTGCTTTTATTTGTTTGGTGTTATTGGTGCAGTATTGGCCTATCAAAGTGCTAGTAAATTGGTCCCAGCGCTGACTCTGGGGCAGGGGAATGGGTTAAATGTATCGGTGCAGCATTAATTGACTGGAGCAATCTCCACACTGTATTTCATTAACTGAGAGGCTGGAGCGGGATGCTGTAAGTCACAAACAACTTCCTCCACTGAGCCAAATGCACACACTGCACTGATTGTAGATATTCTTTTTCCCAGAGTCAATTGTAGGTAGAAGCAATGACTTGAGGAGCTAAAAACAAATCTAGGCAATAATTGAAATGTAGCATGAAATTACCCCTGCAAATAACCACCAGCCATTACATGAACACATTCTCTGCCTTCTTCCTGTCAGCAACTAACGGAACCACACACACACACACACACACACACACACACACACACATACACACACACACACACACACACACACGCACACACACCCACACCCACGCACACAAGTTTACTCTAGGTGGGAGAGACCTTTGAGCCTTTCACAATTGCACATTTATCCTCAAAATTAAAAATGTTGATTGATCCGTGGAATATTAACGGTCAACAGTGTTTTTCATTAAGTTGTGAAGGGGAGCGGAGGAGGCATTCACAGAGAAGAAAGAGAGCCGGAAGGAGAAGGAGAGAGCAAGCGAGCCGTGTTGATCCTATATAGTGAATAAAGCCTGGAGAGAAATGTAAATACTACACTCCAATAACACGACAGCACACTAATCATATTTACCAGCTATATTAAATCTGTCCATTGTGTTTGCCTGGCTAAGGACTGGCTCCCATGTAATTGTCATTGTAACCAGTGTTGGCTTATGGGGAAATGTAATGGCAGTGATATAAGGTGACTGGTATGCTTATTATTACTTTATCATTACCCGCTATATGTTTATTAAAACAATTTGTCATGCAAAACAGGACTGGGGGAATAGAAACATTAAATCCGGGCGCCACTCCCCGCCGCAGAAATGACTTACAATAAAACTGAATGGCAGGGAGGCTGGCTCTGACACCGGAGTCGTGCGTAATAACCCGCTGCTTCGTTTCATTTGCTGATCATTTCCTGTCAGGCCCTCGCCATTAAACATGCATGTTGGAGATCCTCGAAATGGCCCCTTGACAACCCCCACAGCCACGCTAGTCACTGTCTGTTTCCAGGCCAAGTTAGAGAGAGAGAGAGAGAGAGAGAGAGAGAGAGAGAGTTCTGCGCCGTGTGTGTGAGAGTCAGGGCTGCTTTTACGTGTGTGTCTAATATTTAAAGAACACGACGCCGTGCTGGCAGTCGGCCTCAACACGTTTGCACTAGCGGCCTTATTGTGAGGAGAGGATGGCAAGGTGATGAGGTGACAAGGTGATGAGGTGGTGGGCAGAAAGGAAGAAAAGGGGAACGGGAGAGGTCAGAGGAGTCTGTTCCAAAATGACTGGGAGGACATAGAGGCGGAGATGACGTAGCCGTTAGGGTGATTGGTGTGTATGGCTGGTGTCTGGGCCCTGCTCGTGACTGTTACTCTGATCCCTTGGCCCTGGCTGGGGTGACTCAGCTGGCCTTTGGCTGTTACTCAGCGCTTGTTTTCCTCCATTCAAACGTCTGGGTTTGCGCAGAGTTTCCACGTCAACTGTAAATTGATTTGGGGAAAGGAAAGAAAATGTGGTTTTGCTGAACGTGTTTTTTCAGCCATTAACTCGGGTCCTTTGGAGATGATGTTATTGCAGGTTTTGGACCAAAATGTTGTCTAAAAGTTAGATTAGGCTCCTGTGGATTTTCTAAATCCCTCTCTTACTCTCTGTGGAATGGCATGTTTTTGGTTCAGATTTAGCGAGGACTGGAAGTGGTCACAGTAATAACAAGTCATACTCAGGAGCTGTGCATGGCCCTGTTTGTCCATGCTCCTAAATAGCCCTATCACATCTGAGGTATGGGAAGCTGGGAGTATTGTGTTGCCTTTTTGATGTCACTGGTGTCCAGTTATGCCAACAAGGCCCCTGTCTCTTCCCATGAGCTTCCTGATTACACAGGGTATGTCAATAAACGGATGCTCCGGTCTAATTCCCTGATAATGAAAACTTAAGCGTGGGCCTGAGCTCACCATAACATGACCTGACGCCTCGCCTGCGCCCTGGACTCCACCAGCCAAACGCCAATGCCTCTTTTACAGACACACACACACACACACGCACGCACGCACGCACACACACGCACACACACACACACACAAAGAGGAACAAATGTTTCTTCTGCGTGACCAGACTTCCTACAACGGCGCTGTTCCAGCTGTATTCTTGCCATTCACAAATCCAACCCAGTGGTAAAGTATTGAGATCGCTCCAACTGGGATTCGTCCTGTGACAACTCCAAAAACAAAAGTCGCCGTTAAGTCGGACAAATCATTTGTAATGGCACGACTGTCAAGAGAGTGGTTGTAATCAGATGGCCAATTAGACTTAAGTGAGGTCACTTTGAGTCGGCTCCCCCCCCGCCCACCGCTGCTTGCTGTCCCTTCACCCCCTCAAAGCCTCTTATGGCCACATTAATACAACTAATTACCATGTCAATCACTAGTAATGCTTATTAATTAGCACTCAGAAAAAGGGTAATTTCCTGCAGCGACTAGTCCCTCTAAAAGCCCAGTGAAAGGGTGACTGCAGGGCTGGGCTTCTGAGAGCGCGGGCGCACACATTCCAGCCCCACCGCCGCCATTAGTCAATCTGCCGTCCAGATGTCTTCCACAGGTGACAGCTGCAATAGCCTAACAAGCAAATTAATCACGGGGCTTTTGTGGCGCTTCAGTCGCGGGAAACTCATTTTGCTTCATAAAGGACTTCATCTCGTGTGAAAAATGACAAATTGCGGCCGCGGCGTGATGCGGGGAGGACAGAGCCGACTGCCACTCATTCCTGCCAGCCGCCGGCGCTCGCCCCCTCCGACAGGCCTGTGGAGCCGAGTGGAGCCGAGTGGCAGAGAGATAGAGACAGAGGGAGAGAGCTGGGACACAACCAGGGAGAGGGTAATGAGGCCCGATGCTGGCCCTGTGGGCTCCACTTGTGACGGGCCTCACAGGTGGCTGGGCCAGATTAAAAAACGCAGCCCTGTGATGAAGGCCCGCGCTTTGAACGAAGGGCACCACACTCGCTGCTCTGTCAATCACTCATTGTCCTAAAACGGGGACGTGGAGGGCCCTTTGGAAAAAGCTGGCACAAACAAGGGTGTGGCTGTGAGGGCCGGGCTTTGATTCAGGAGGTTCCAGCGCTGGGCTTTCATTTGGACACTTTTTCGGTGGTTGTTCTTTTGGTGTAAAGTTCTGAAGTGTGGAGCAGTACTTTTGTGTGGATTTTGAACCGGCTAAATTGATACAAAGAAAGATGAGAGTAGGTGTTATGAAGCCAACATAAACGCTAAATAGATGGGAAAAATTAGACTGAATCACAGCATTGCACTTCATAGCATTTGAGGCAAAAAGGAGGATGCTGACAACCAAGGAAACATTTGTGTGACAACATTACTGAGAATGCATTCAAAGTGTTTCCCTGAAAGTAGCGTGATTGTGGGAAAGTGCAATTGAAAACGTACATGGCCATAGACTACAGTGTAACTAGGACAAACTTTAGGGATTTAAAGAAGCAGAAAAAAAGTTATAATACATAATACATACAGCGGAATAAATCCTTGACCGTCCAACCAAAAAAGAAAAAAAGGCAATTATTATTGTCAGAAGAAAAGATGAAAGCAAGGAGGGATGGCAAGATAATTAAATTTCCACACAATAGACAAAATGTCTGTTTATTTCTCATCATTGTTGAAAGACCTCCGAAGGTGCCAGGTGTGAATAGAGCTTGATACCTTTATAACAGCACCCTAATTATCGTCATTATAGGACTCTATTCAATTTGGTCACTGCTGCACATTGTCCTCTGTGGTCCATTCTTTCAATTCGTGCTCCTACGCACAGCTTTTGTGTGGAAATGCATATTGCCTCTGGAATGTTTCAACCTGGTTCAAGGACAGTGCATCATAATTGAAGATTTTTGATCACAATAGAGAAGAATATGAGTTTGGGGAGAATTACAATTTGAATTGAGATCTGCACTGTACTCGGTAATCATTGATCATTGTACTTTTACAAAACCTCAACAGCAAGAACTTCAGTTACCTTTCTGCTCGTGTTTGCACGGCATCAGAAAAGGCTGGTCGTTTGGGGTACGGACTTTTTGTAGGACTGTGAAACGCAAAGAAATATTGTGGCCTGGCGTGGACCCAGACGCTTCAACGAGGACCCCAGCCTCCGAGGCGAAGATAGGGCCAACCTCTGACTCCCTGGTGCCCTCACAGCGCCAGATAGGTCCTTATCAGGGCGCCACGCTCCATACATCTTCCAGCAGCCCAGCCAGGAGAAGCCAGAGAAATGGACTGGAGGGACCGGGTGATAGATGAAATGTGGAATGAGGCTGGCCGTTTTTACATGTTTCCGTGAAATATGGCCAGTTGTATGTGCCTGGTGTGAGTGGTGTTTATTACGGAGGACGAGCTGTAAGGGCAGCTACGTGGGCCATACATCAACCCAGGAAGCGCCGACAGCCAGTAACTTCCAATGATACAGTGTGGGCTGGGGTTGGGCTTGGAGAGATCCCGGGGAGCTGGTCCTATGCCTCTGCCCCTGCTCTTTACACGGGCCACACTAAGGAGTGGTGGTCTTTGCCGAGGTCAGTGTTACTGTGCGTTCTTTGACGACAGATTTTGGGCTGGGCAGCTTGACCTGGGTCCCACTAGAATCAATGATGTGGGTCAGCAGACATAAGCGGATGAGCACAGACGCCATTTGGCTGTGGTGGGTTAAGCTGTTCCTCCTGTGTGTGTGTTAGGTGTAGAGCTGGCTCGGCTCTCTCCGTCACAATCAGAAATAAGATGTTGGATTAGGGCAGTCTATCAATGGGCGAGGCAGGGGAGGAAGTAGTGGTGGGACGTTTGACTTGGATAACAGGGACTACTCCAAGCTGTGGTATCACACACACACCCACGCACACCCACACACACACACACACACACACAGACACACACACACACACACACACACACAGGCGGACACCCACTAACTTCTTCCCCTAAGGGCAGGGAAGCTAATTAGCTCTTAAAACATTTATTTATCACAGATAAACTGTCAAACAATCTCACTGGCATGTCCCCGGATGGAGACAAACTGCTCATTAGTTTGTTCAATTAAACTTCTTTTCCCAGTTCAACTCGGACCCACATGAATACCGGTTTTTACTGGTTTGAAAGACCCTCTAGAAAAGGAGGCGTTGTCGGACGTCCCTATATGTCTACAGGGCCTGCCGTCTGTACTGTCCAACTGCATGCAAAACCATGCTCCATTTATGATGGCAATAGAAAACCATGCTCCATTTATGAAGGCAATAGATAAACAGGTACTTGGAAAAACTCAATGAAAGGTAGTGGAAATAAAAGCAAACCCTGTTGGTAACGTTAAGAACGTAGATCCCATTCCTTCCAAGTGCAGCTGTATACATAGTTTTGCTGAAGGTTGATAAAAGAAAAGTGAAGAGAGGACTCTTGAGGTAATTCCACTCCCAGCCAGCAAGTCGGAGTTGTTCATTAGAAAGTTATGATGCTCGAGATGAGTGGGATCATTGGAAATGTGTGAATCAGAGGGGCTGTGATGGCGAGTGTTTGTATAGCTTACCTAACATCACCGTTAAACTGTAAGTAAACACTATGACTGAGGCAAACAACTTCATATTGAGCATCCTTTGGATTCTGTTTGATCATTTGTGATTGCAAAGCAGGATCAGATTGATACTGGGCTAAACGATTGGACTGCGGAAGTCTACTGCATTGTACCCACTCTATCTAAAGTCCCACATTTCCAAAGGAAAACATACTAAGTTATGTAGGTTATGTCACACATAACAGGTAAAACAAAGATAAAGTTAACAGAAAGTCTGCCAGCATCCCTTGCTCCGTTGAGATGGTTGTGTGCGCAGCGGTCTATTTATCATAGGCTCCGTCCAAACGTGTGCACAGTGATCGAAGAGTCCCTCTCAAAACATATCGACAACCGTTTTGGAGTGTGATCCAATCACGTCGCAGCCACTGTGTCAACTTCACAACGACTTTGTCTTTTGCCCCCAGACTTCAAAGTTTCTGCCTATTGTCCAATATCGGTATTCTGTGTGATACATAACAAAGGTGTCAGTGGATTTAATGACACAGCTCTTTCTGTTCCGGCGACTCTCTCCTCATTAAAATCATTAAAAGCGCATTACAGTTTAAGCACCACTGGTATTTGAATGTCACAGACATAATAGATTGGTTGAAGTAGCATTGAAGTTGTTAAGACGTTTTTTTTTTAAGGTCAAACCCATCTTGTCATTGGTGCGAGCCAGCCCTTAGTGGAACGACTATTTGAAATTCCTGGAATTACTGTTTTTCCGTCTTTTCTGACCCGATGGAACCAATTAAATCATTGTCAAGGTATAAACACCGCCCCTCCTGGCACGAAGATCGTGTTAAACAAACTTTCAGTGTTATCTAATGGATCTCAATCACCATTAGAATAAGGGCTGGACCTCCATAGATGGTATGTTCGGTCCTTCCCTTGACAGAGTGTCTTTTCCCTATGTGTGCCGTCTGTTTTTGGGGACAAAACACTCCACAAACACAACATCCGTCATCATGATGTGCATGGTGAACTTGTCTTGGAAGAAGAGCTGGCATTGCACAGGCCTGAGTGTCCACCCTCTAGACAGTGCAGCCCAGGCGCCAGGAAGGCAATATGCGGTCGGTTCCATCACTCTAATTCATTCCCTACACATCCATATTTCATTCAGCCTCCACCTTAATGAAAGCCATGGCAATTCTACCACAATCACTGTGCCTTTACACAACACAACAGACAAAAGCACGCGCGATAGGAAACAGGGACACTGGCCTTCATACAAAACACGGCGTTGGAGAGGTTCAGAAGTAGAGCAGTGGTGAGGGGGAAGAGTGTAGACAAGTGGGAAAGGAACGAAGAGTTATAAAAGTGATAGAAGGAAAGAGAATAGAAAGAAAGAGAATAGAAAGAGAGAGTGAGAGAGAGAGTGAGAGGGAGGGAGGGAGGCACTTAGGCCCATTGAAGCCCTGTAACTGGGGAGGCCATCTGGGCTTGGAAGAGGCTGGCTATCTCCCACTCCCCGTCCCCTACACCCCTCCTCTTCCCCCCTTCTCTATCCCACTCCGTCCATCCTTCCCTCCCTCCCTCCCTCCCTCCCTCAGCTTCACAGTCAAGTGCCTGTTTATCCCAATGCCCTTCAAATGACATTAGCCTAGGTCTCATGTGCAATCCAGTTATCTTCTGCCGGCCTGAATATTGCTATGATTTTTAAGTAACATTGGCGGTGGGGAACATCCCTATCCCTCAGGAAACAAGCACGACATCCTCACTAAAAGGCTGCTGGGACAACCAGGGGCGGTGATGCCGTGGCAAGGGGGCTGCTACCTGCACACAGACACACACACACACACACACACACACACACACACACCATGTTTACACGGGCTGCTGTCCTGATGGACGCTCGCCGCACAGCTAGGAAGAGGAACAAACTCCCAGCAGGCACTGCAGGAAGCGGCACGGGTTATTGAAAATCTGTGTACCTCCTTTTCGCATTTGTTTTACTAAGAGCACAGGCTCATAGGCCCAGCTTTAAACAATAATCCCTTATTGTCGAAGCTCTCCAATATTAAAGTGCAACCTTGGGGATGCCCACAAGTAATTTAGTGCAACAAAGTTCTCTGCACATTTCCCAGTGCTTACTGGTGCTCTTAACCCACAGCCGGAGTGCAAAATGAGAGAAGTATTTAGACTCGAAATCAAGCGTTCCTCCAGTGAGTCTTTGGCCAGCAAGATTAGCTGGCAATTTTCTGTGAGGAATGCAGGGTATAGTCCACTTGAAACTTTATTTTCTTTAAGTTTTCACAGATTCAGCTCCATTAAGGCATGGTCACTAGCCTCCAAATCAACTCATAGTTTATAATCCAACTTGTCATTATAGAAATCTGTCTAGACTAGAGTACCTCTAACCTCTAACCTCTAACCTCGGAATGTGGACACACCAGGGGTTCTCATTCAGTTCCTAATCCTGTTTTTAAATTGGTTCTCCACAAATAAACAACACTGGAGTCCTAATTACTGCTATTTGTGTATCAATGGGATGACACAGACGTTTCATGAGAAAATGACTCTTTTGGAGGTTTCTGGAAGGCATGCTGACAAAGCGTGACCAGGGAATCTGTCCTTAGTCTCTTGATAGTGATCGGAAATTACAGTTTAAACATGCCTTTAATTAAATACTTCAATGGGAATCTACAAACAAGCAAATATACAGATATATTACACAGTGAGCAAACCCCTCCTGTGCTCTGTTGATTCCCCTCCACACAGGTCAAAGTGGCTTGTAATTAACTTGTGGACTTTTGATGAGTCAAAACCCTCGCATTATGGGTGTTGAACAATGTAAAGATGGCATTACAACAACTGGTGGGTGACAGTGCCACATGATATGAGGCTGGTACTGTATCAATTATTCAGGGTGTTTTTGTACTCTCTAAATATCCACATTATTTTGGCCAGTGTTGCTGTCTGAGATATGTTTTTGGTCCAAAGTAAACCCTTTATCTGTCAGGAAGGAGATGCAATAGTCTCTTCAATAGCTCACTGTCAACTTTCAAAACTTATAAGTGAACAACCAGAACTCACTAACCTATGAAATACTTTTAAGGAACCCAAAATGCTTGGATAGTCTTGATATCAATATGGAGAAAAAGCAAGTCAGCTTCGGAAAACTATGGTCTTTTCAAATGCAAGAGATATCACCAATACTTACTTGTTGTTTGAGCATGCACAACCCAGCCTAACCCCCCTCCTGTCCAAGTGCCCTGTGCTCTACTGCAGGTAGCAAAGCCTGCTCATTGTATATGCACCACCCGACTGCGGAGCTTAACTGATTAACACAGCCAGTCACCAGATTAATGAGTGCCGTAAATTACGCCATCATTAGCCAATTGATTATTTCTAAATAATCACCCAATGCATAGCATGAGGTGGGATGCAGTGGCAGTAAATTTAAGGCCCGCTCTTGCACACTAATAAAGCTATTGAAAACATCTCAGTGTTTCTGCATAGGGAAGAAAAAAAGATTTAGTTGGCTTGGGGTTTTTAACAGCTTTGTCTTGCATAATGGAGAGTTGGACTAGAATTGGAGCCAGAGACCCAAATAAGAGGAAGCCCACTCATCACAATATATGCAGATCTGACCAACATTGCCACTGCTTGAGTTTGACTCTTTCTGTTGCCCTCTATACTAAGTCTGATTATTCCTGTTGATACCACAGAGCTCCAGTGCTGTAGCTATGAGCACACAACAGGCCTGCTCTGATCCTTTCACTTTGGTGATGCGGTAGGAAAATACCTGAGCCTTGGTAAATTGCCGGCTTTTGTTACTACAGTGTTACCCGACCATTTTACGTCCGACTATCCAGACTAAAACAGCCTTTTCCCTGCAGCCAGAGAAATAAATGTATCAAAGAGGGTTTTTTGAATAAATGGTCTAAAAGCAAATACAAACTATCCCGATGAGTCTATTATCCTATTACAGCCACTCTGAACAGTATGATACAACAGGAGATAAAGAACAGGCCGAGCCCATCAGAGGACATTAAATAGGGCCGTGCAGCGCGCTCCCTCCATTCCTCTTTTCCTCTCTTTTCTCTCTCTCTCTCTCTCTCTTTATCCCTTGGTCTGCCTCAGTGTCTCTCTTCATTCATCTCTCAGTTTCTCTCTATCTCCACACCTCTCTCTGTCTCTCTGTCTCTCCCCTTCCTGCTTTCTACTCAGGCAGCGCAGAGAGAGCAGAGTGGGATCTGAACCGGGTTTCAAACAGAGTTCACACCAGGCCTAGCTGAACGCAACAACCCTCTCCCTCTCCCATTGAATCAAACAAATAAACGGATACCAAAGTCATATCTTTCTTGTGTACAGTATGTGTGCGCTGGAATGAAACATCAACAAAGAACCTTTGCACGCATGAGCAAATGATTCTGGGGAAATTAAAAAGAAACAACTCCACCTAGGTTATTAAAGGCAAACACTCACAAAGCCTGACATTTGAATATGGATTCCACTTTTTACCCCGTCGTATCAGGGAGAAAAAGACATGGTTTTATTTTTGCATACAACGAAACGATGAATTGATTCTCTGGCTTGACGCTGGCGAACAAAGGCTTCAGAGGCAAGGAGGGTGGCAGGCATGAATAAGCCACCAGCGGCTATTGACAATCCTCTATTCTGGATCATGGACCCCCTCTGTGCGTGTGTGTTTGTGTGGCGCCTGGACTCGGGGATGTGTGAGGCGTGGCGGAGTGAATCACCAGGAAACACCCTGCTATCCCTCCGAATCACCGCATGGCGTTCCGTCGGCTTCCCCAAAGCCCATTGTCCTGGAGAGGGCTGGAGAGCGGGAAAAGACCAGGCCAGACAGGTGAAGACTAACATGTGATGACACCGTGCTTAATGAATTAGAATGCTGAAAGAGAGGTGGAGGCCGGGGGAGGCAAAAGAAGAAAGGAAAGAATAGCCTGCGTATGAGGCTAAATAAAACGAGTGAAAAAGAGAAAAGAAAAGAAAAGCCATTCAAATTCCGAATAGCCCCTAAAGCGGACTCTTTAAAGGCGTCGGCTCAGCATAAGGTATTTCCTTTGCAGATAAAGAAGTTCTTTCCCCACTCATAATCAACATATACAGCAATGCATCATTCTCTGCAGATAGCGGGAGAAGAATTAGTTCAAATTATTTTAAGTTTTTCTTAATTGCTTTTGGTGCCTCAAGCTGTGCACAGCAGCAGCCTCAGCCCTTCTAGACTGCCGGAAAGTTTACATTTGCCAGCATTAGCCGGCTCCTAATTCATACACTTATCTAGCCAACTCTAAAGTAATGCTTTATGAAGCGTTTAGGTCTTTATCTGTGTGTACACCTCCAATGTGATTGCCAGGGTTAAATGATATTTTCGCTAACACTCATCCCTTAAATTAAAAAAAGCAGTGGGCGTGCATTTCCCCTGGACACCTTCTAATACTCTTTATCCCAATGGGGCATTTACCCAGGGTTTTATAACTCTAATTATCTCACACAATTACAGTATATCAACTTTTAGTGGCCCATTGTACTCCCCTAATACATCAAGTGGACAGGTGCCTCGCACCGCGTCGAGTATTTGCCTCGCCGTGGAATGGCGGAGAAACTCCCCCCACCCCCAAAAAAGATAGAAAAGGTGCAGCGGGCGCGATGTAGTGCTCTCTCCCTGGGTGATTATGAAGATGGCATATTGGGTTTTTAATAGAGTGGCACAGGGAGCGCTGGAGCCCGTCCTGCCTTGTAATGCAATCGCAATGAGCCAGTGTGCCTTGACTAAGCCTCATTGTCGCTGGGAGAAGCCCGGCCGCCGCCGCTGTGTGGGAGAGAGCGGGGCTAGAGTGAAGCGCCACACATTAAAACATAGAAAGCCAATGGAGCCCATCCAAGGATTCCATCCAGTCCAAATTGCATTCAAACAGAAGAATATAGGAATAGGCATATAAAATATAGAGGGCAGAGGGCCATGACAGGAATGAAAGTGAATCTGTTTCTTTGAGTTTTTTGTGTTCACATCAGGGTTCTATGGTCTCCTATCCGGGAGGGTATACACTGTACCTAGTGACATCTTAAGAGTAGTGAATCGATGTCTACTGGCCATATACGGTTGTGGCTCACACACATATGCACGCATACACACACACACACATACATACACATACATACACACACACACTTACACAGCCGGTGGCTGCACCCCCGACAAAGCTGTTAATGTTCTGCAAAAGAATGTGCAAATTGCAGAAACGGGTCCAAGTGCTTGGCCCAAAAAACACTTCTGGTACTTAGAACCAGCGATGGAACAAATTTGGTCAAATTGGTAAAGTGCCCAAAGGGAGGCGGGAGATGTTCCACGGAAAAACCAATTCCAAGCTTGGGTGAGCTCAGGATTGTTTGGAAACTCTCCAATCTGGGGGCCCTGCATTGAGCTCCGCGCCAGGCAAAGACTGTTAAATAAGATTAAAATAAGGGCTGGAGAGGGGAGGAGAGTAGCGTGGGCAGGTACCCACCAGTCTGCCTGGTTCTCCAGCAGAGAACCACCGTCCCTCCGCCTGTACCTCGCCACTCTCCCCCCTCTCCTACATTTCAAACGCATTGCAAGGGGTTGCATGCATGCTCGTTGGCCGGGCAGTCATGGGAAACGTAGGCTTTTTTGGCGCCCATTGAGCTCTGTTTCGAAAGCATCCTGTTTCCTGCTTTGATTTATTCCTGGTAGCACCAATTAAGCCGGGCCCATTCCTGCTGGAGATGAAGAGGCGCTGATGGATATGTCATGGGATTGCATGATCAAAGCGCCCAAAGAGAGAGGGAGAGAGAGGCAGAGAGGGGGGAAAGAGTCTCATGCAATTCCATTTTTATTAGGCCTTTAAGAGGCTTGTACAACACCATGTAGCCACTCTGAAACAGTGCAGCTTAAATAATGGAAAGAGCATAATGGAGACCTTAGGAATAAAGTGTTCGGACACATTAACATCTTTCCCGATGAATGCTTTCCCAAGATAATAGTCGGAGTGAGTCGGCCTTGAAGCCCCCAGTCGCCGTCGTCCCCCTCTCCCGGGTCCAGTTCATAAGAGCCACTGGAAGCTGATTGGAGGGGCTGTAGCAAGAAAATCATTACATTCCTGGGTTGTGTCCCCCCCTCCCCGCGGCTCTTTTGAAAAGATGCATTTTTAAGCGCTGATAAGCCAAAGAACCATCTCAATGCGACTGAAAATTGAGAGCATGTAAATTATTTGCCGGGCGATCATGTTTTTTTCATAGCCTTCAAAATATACATACTCACTGCTCACTGCTTTCCCAGTGGTGAGGGAGCGTGTGTGTGTGTGTCTGTGAGTGTGTGTGTGTGTGTGTGCGTGTGTGTATGTGTGTGTGTCGTGGGGGGGGGGGGGTTGTTTACCAGTGGCCTGGCTGTGCATAATCCTTTACCATTGGACTATTCTGACAACAGGAGCTGGGTTAATGGAGGACACCCAGGAACAATGCAGCGCTCGGAGACAATCCCTCTCCCGCCACATCAGGGAGCATCCTTCGAAATATCTCAAGAGGACACCGAGGGACACAGAGGAACTCTGTGTGCGTATGGCCATCCAAAAGAGTGGCATGGAGCAGCTACATCGGGGGCTAAGCGTTGCTCTTGTGAGCAGTAGGCCACACAGACATTACAGGAGAAATAAGACAGGGCCGATTCCACTCGGCCCAGGCCACACGGGGCGCTGTTCTCTGGGGATGGCCCTCCAAGCCATTCCGAGTGTGTTCCGTCGTGGGTGCCCCAGTGCTTGACGCACCACTCCAGGCCTCACCGGTTCTAGCTCCACACACCACTCCAGGCCTCACTGGTTCTAGGCTTGACGCACCACTCCAGGCCTCACTGGTTCTAGGCTTGACGCACCACTCCAGGCCTCACTGGTTCTAGGCTTGAC
>JAVQIZ010239275.1:0-12562 GCA_036023535.2 Galaxias brevipinnis | reverse complement strand
AGAGAGAGAGAGAGAGAGAGAGAGAGAGAGAGAGAGAGAGAGAGAGAGAGAGAGAGAGAGAGAGCCCATGGGTAGGGCTGAACTTTAGGGAGGAGGTTCATTAATTATCTGCATTGGTTGAAATCAAATGCAAAGTGGACACAGTAAGTGCAGCACTACATTATCTTAGTATATGCACAGCAGTCTAATAACGAAGCCTAATATTAATTTTTTAAAAACTGTTTTAGGACGTCAACCTCTTCCAAACATTGAGGTTTCACTGCAAATATAGGTATTGGATATGGTCTACAAGGCACATTGGTTTATGCCTATTGTTGCATTAATGTTCAATGTTTTAGTAACCATAGGGTATAATTAAGTCTTGTGACTAAATTAACCTACATTATGCATTTGACAATACATTTAAATTTCTAGGCATACACATAATTTGTCAAACAAAGATGGGGATTGTTGTATCCGGGCAGAGGGAGAGCAGGCAGATCTTGGTTATCCCCGGCATGGAGGGATTGGTGGGAGAGAGACACAGACGGTGCTGTGGGATGGAGACTCTCAGCAATAAGCACACTCACTGATAGAAAGAATGCTAAGCAGATGAGTCACCCCTCCTCTCTGTTCAGGTTAAAACAACATATTTCAGCAACGGCCATTACACTTGCAGATGCCAATACACTTTAAGTACACCAAGGGTGCTTAACAAAAACAACCAGCATTCCCTGAACCACTGCATGGCTTTATTCCATATCTGCTTCAGCTAGTTTGGTCCCCGAGTATAACATCGTTTGAAAAGAGGTTCGAACTCAATAATGGCATTTTTACATTGTGCTCGTCTGATTTATGAAGTGAGAACAGTGAAAATGAAGAATAGTGTGGAGTAGGTCACGTATAAGTCAGTACTGGTGTGATACGGCCAATGAACCAGTATGCAGCCTATGTCACGGCACTACTGGACTTCCAATAGTGTGATCATGCATACATTAGCTGTTGCGTCTAAGATGGCTAGGACCATGAATACAGATATGCCGTCTGAGGGTCTGCTCTTGCTGCGATAGCCGAGTAGCTTGACAAGCCTGTCAGAGACATAGGCTGAGTGGTTTTAATTCAAAGAAGAGCCGTTGGTTGAGACCCGAGTCTCTTGTGAAGCCATTATTTCATATCCTCCAGTTTCAGAGACATAATGAATCTCTGGGGAGAACACAGTAATACGAAGTGTCTTCCTCCAAACACAAAGCAAGGGAGACAGGAAAGGCTCCGCTAATAAAATGCCTTGTTATCATTGCCTTGCCGTGAATCGATCCCATACTGAGTGAGTGTGGACCACTCTGCTACATCCCACCATTCCTGCATTAGACACAGATGTAAAGGTAAAGAAATTGCCATTTCAAACCTTCGGATGTATACTTACTATATGTCTGATTCATCATGAAAGTTGAATAAGAGTAAGTTTCTCTTTGTGCCACCGACAGGTGGGCATGACCATTCAGAGACTTAAATGACAATATAAACATAAAGCAATTGACTCCGCTCATGTCCAGAAACCTTAAAGCTTAAAACATGGACGTATGTCAACCATACGTCTGTTTACTAATTTACTGTAGTATACTAGACATCAAAATAAGTGTCAAGAGTCAGCAAACTCCCCCCAAAGTTCTTGTTTTAAATTAAAGTATTTTTCATCTACTTTGAATCATTGTTATGTCAATGGGGAGAGTCTGTCGAGACAGAATTAATTCAAACTAGCATCAACTCTATTCATGGGAAAAAGGTCCAGTCGAGGACAGTGTGGCACTGTGTTGTATCTTTTATCTAACTTGTCGTACAAAATGATGGCTTTGAATGGCACATTGCCCCAGGTTTTAATTTGTATCCAACAGCCTGATGTTAAATTCATGCCCAGGGCTAGTTGTAGCTTGTAATTATTTTGGGGGCAATTCTATTTACCAAAAGACATACCCATCACCATCTTGTTGCCTTCAGATGTGTTTGAACAATAGGTGTCATGTTATAAATATGGCATGTTATTGGCATGTTTAGTTTCCCCTAGCCATGCCTACATGTGCAGTGGAATGTAGACTAATGGTATCCATGTGGAGAGGGCCATTGCAACTTGAGAGCTGGTTAGATGAGCTGTGCAACAGCGCTAAACCTCGAGTAATGCCACTCTCGATAATGCCGAAGGAGCCGTGGCTCACACTAGAGTGCCATGGCAACAGACGGGTCCACACAGTAGCAAGGGACTAGACTACAAATCAGTGCACGCTGAAATATTGAAGGATTGGATTGATCACGCTATAACCACATGCCAATTTGAAGACACTTTATACCATACATAAGAGAGTGCGGAATGCCAGCTTGGGCTATAGGATGCTAGTACGGCTCGTCATGCAGTTGCATTTCCCCACCTCGGGTGGTTTGTTTTTTTAAATTAGAAATATTGACAGAATGTCATCTACTGCATTCCATTTATAAATTGCATGCATCACAGTTCATATTGTAATCATTTCAATTAATTTTGATTATGAAGTGTCTGACGCTTAACTAATTTCAGATATTGTATTTGCAAAAATGTTCAATTATTTTCTGTCCAAGATTCTGTCTCTATCAGGCCTCTTATGACACTATTCACAAGAAAATTCAGTTAGCCCCCCCCCCCCATCTGAATTAGGCCCACATTATCATTACCTCAACATATAAACAAGTGCAGAGCCAGCAGCAGTCTGTAAAGCACTCAACCAATTTCTTCAGTGGCGTAGTAGTGGAGGTGTGACCTCGTGCTCTAGCCACAGACTACAGTGTCTCGCTCCATCTAACAGCTTCGCGCCTGTCACTCCAGCATGCCCTACGCTTACAGGCATTGAGGGATGCCGTTTAAAAGCATATACGTACAATAAGACCTCTATGGTAATAATAATAATCATCCATTTTATTTAGTTTTAGCGCTTTTCTCGAGACTCTAAGCGCTTTACACAAATTGGACGCCAAGTAATTACACAGAATGAACAACAAATGGACCGACAGCTATCAAACACAACACACAACACTCAGTCTGAGTGATACCACCAGCATTCAATTTGCGCCAAACTTGCTCACCCAACAGACTTGCTCACACACATAGGACACACAGACCGACTCCAGGTGAATTGGCAGTGATTGGTCAGGGCACTGGTAAGAGAATGGAGCATGTTTTTGATGGTGGGAGGAAACCGGAGTACCTGGAGAAGACCCACACAAACACAGGGAGAACATGCAAACTCCACACAGAAAGGCCATTGAGTCAGGTGAGGTTTGAAGCCAGGACCTTCTTGCTGTGAGGCACCAGTGCTAACCACTGAGCTACCACGCTGCCAATAGACATAAATACAGCAACACTGGACTTGGTAGTAATGTACCTGGAGTTTTTAGGGCCACCGACGGATCAAGTACTTTCACTACTTACAGAATTTATATTCTCATATATACAGATGACAAGCTAAAAGGGTATTACCCTCAAAAACAAGATGTTTACTTGAAAAGAGGATATGAACTGGGTAACGTTAAACTAGCCAAATAATCTGTACGGTAGGATAACAAAGTATTGTTAAGTGAAATTAGATGAACCTTTAGGACTTGAGCAAGAAAAAAGATAACACACCAGATTGTGAGCAAACCAGATTAATGTATAGTATTGTTTGATAAAAAGCTTGGAGGCACACACCACTCTATCTGAAATTAATTTAATTAAGAACGTAAAACCTGACTTCAAGCTATCTTGCATTTGGCAAAAAAGATCATCAAACAACTAGCTATGCTTTGAGAGTGAACAATATGTTTTTGCGTAAACGAGGTAACGTTGAAAGATTGTGAGGCACATTTGACACCAAGGTTGTGTCAGTGTGTATCATGGGTATTTCTATATGCTGGGGTAAAGGTCCTCTTAACCTCTTCAAGTTTAACCATAATGTGGCTTTGATCTGTTTACACAAGGGCGATGTTACTGTTACGCTAGTCCATGATCACAAAATCTGTGTCAGATTCTCCATGCAGTCTGTTGTCTACAATGGGGTTGTCCCAGTACACAAATCTCTTATTCATATTCATGAGATCCCAACAAAGCTAACAACATCACGCAGTTCTGTGCAAACAAGCCACTCGAGTAGGATAACTGAATCACAAAGACCAGCGTACGCAGTTTGACAGGTGGATATATACGGAAAGTCGTTTCCTTTATTAGATAGATACATACATACATTTTTCTTTCTATCTCTCCTGTTCTGTAGAGTGTTTCCTAACCCCCAAGCCTGGTATTCCATCACTGTAATGCTCTTGATGCAATGTATAGTGTATTCTTTTTTATTATTATACACCGTTGGGTTATCCTTTGCCATAAATAGGGCAAGTACAATAGGATGGCTGCAAATTAGCTTCAAATCAGCAAACCAACCTTAGTCTTCTACTGAGATAACCATAACACTGCAGCTCTTGAATGCAAATTAGTTTAGAGCTTCATTTATGACTAGGCAAGACGAACCGCAATCAAGCCACTGGCAAGTGAAATGACTTGAGCTAAACCTGTGAGTGGTGGTGCAGTGAGGTAAGGTCTTAGGGAGCTAAGTACTTGCAAATCTGAAGAGCTGCACAAATAAGCTATTAGGTTCTGGGGGCCCCCAAAAAAAGGGACAGAATTCATAACCATTCCAAACATGTACTGTCGGAGGTAGAATCGATTTCCAGTGCGACATATTCATTTGTGCACCCTTGTTTTGTTGCTGTAGTTTAATAGGAAAATGCACTCGTGTGCAAATGGAGGGTGCCCAATCTTCCCTTTTCCACTGTGCCTGAGCAAGAGCAGGGACAATGTGCTTGTTTAATAAAAACAGAACATATATTCTATTTGCTCTCTGTGATAACTTGTCTCACAAATACTTGTGGATGGTCAGAGGCGATGGTGTGTCTTTTGATATACAATTGCACATGCTTTTGTGCAATTTTGATGCCTTGTCGATAGCAGATTCACAAAACACATTGTGTCAATCAGCCTTGGAATGGCAGCAGCTATGTTTCACCCTCTCGACACCTGCTGTCATCTCTGAGATGATACGAACACCAATCCTCCTCTTAAAGACTGAGCCTCAGCGAAGTGAGGCAATGAATGCTGATTTTACGTGAGAAAAAGGTGACGGTTGGAGCCCACCAAGCCTTTCAAGACTAAGGACTGGGGCACTACACCCACGCTATCTGATTAAGATAATCAACCTTTTTTCGCTGGCTGGCCTGCCCATCACTGAGAGAGAAATTACACAATAAAAGCAACTCATGCTTTTTATCAGGCCAATGTCATATTACATACACTTACTCAACCACAGGCAGTGAACCACAGCTCATGTTAGCACTATAACTAGGTAAAACTGTGTAAACAACTGATTCCATAGAGTATGTCATAAGAGTTTTTACCGAGAGAGATATTTGACCGTTACCGGTTTCATGAACCACGGTAAAAATTCCTGACGGTTAGTATTACCGTTCAAATTAGTATTATCATTAAAACCGTCACGATTTGATTACCCCTGTTTGATTACCCCGGTTTGAAAACCTCACGTAAATAGCATCAACCAAAGTTAGCCAGAGCACTTGTATGTTTTTCAATCTCTCTACTCCACTTCTCATGTTTTTCGAGCACCATCCTGCCACGGAATTTATTGAATTCTACCCTCATTAACTCAAGGTCAAAGCTCATCATTCCCACAATCCTTTGCATTGTAACTCTTCCTTCATCGCTGAGTCTATAAGGCAATTTAAATAAGAAAATTAAAATCCCGTAGTTTTCCTCCAAATATAAAATGCAAGTAAAGTCTAAATTAAAATTAAAACACTACTTTTAATTAGCTTCCTCTGAAGCTGTTTTTAAAACATCCATTATTGTCCTGTTAATTTCCCCCTTGGAATTGGTAATGAACTAACCCTAACCGTGGCTTTATGTCAAACAGTTGGTTGCGTGAGATAAATTGTGTTGAGATGCAGTGCAGTTGAACAGTGCTGGATTGGTATGGCACCCAAGCTCTCTCCCTTCCCCTGACAAAACCTGTTCCTGCCCAGTGAGTGCATAATGCAGTATTGTGAGGACTGGGGTGCTTTATCCACTCCATCAAAAACACCATAGCAAAATGCTATTGCACTGAAATAAGATGAACCATTCCCTTTATTGTACCAAGGACATATATATATATATATATGTATATATATATATATACACACAGTATACATACAGTATATATACTGTATGGTTTTTCTGGTCACTGGTGCATTGTGCATTCCTATTGTGCACTCCCAGTCACTCATGTATATCTAACCAAATTCAGCTGAGACCTGTTTGTAAATGTGTCTATAGTAACAACTCTTTTAAGTGTTTTCGATCAAGCAAAACAACAGCCATTACCCATGAAGGATTTGTTTTTCAAAGTCAGATCGTCGCTTGGCAACAAATTGCAAATGAAGACATTACCGCTTGATGAAATATCATACAAGAATTTAAATTGAATAAGCCAAGTAAGTCCTACACTGCTCTAGTGCTCTGGCAGGTGTATGATGTTTGTAAAATCACAGTGAAGGGCAATCCAATAAGCAGAGCTTTGCCAAGTGCTGTTTAATCATTGAATCACTCTGATATAATAATGGCTATGAAGTGACCTGGCACTTCTGTATCCACCTGAGAATAAAGGGGCTATTGCAAGCGAACCCATTTGCCCTCTATATGCACTGTCTACAATCATCTAGAGGGGATTTAACCTCAGCTAAAGAATGACTGGAAGTTGGTCTGAAAGAAGGTGCAACATGGCAAAAAAAAAGAAGAAACAAGCAAACCTTTCAGTGGAAACTTACAGGAATTCAACTGCAGTTTGAGAAAGATAATACTTCTATGATGCTTTGTAAGTTAGAACAAAAAGCACAGATGTGTAGACCTGCTTCTAGTGGTAGCATACTACAGTATGGGCAATATGCTGTAAATTCAGATTGTCACCTTTTCTTTATTTGTGAGCCCCACTGGTAGTGATGCGATATCGAGGTAGATATGTTGATGTGTTACATTAATGTTCTCCACATGGATTGCTCTTTGATGCCAGATGGACTAAGAGAAAGTCTCCATCTGAACTTTGTCGTGCATCGTTCCCCATGGGAGAACATAAAACAGGAACCGCAAAGGCTCTGCATGTTAAATGTATTGTAGCACTGTGAATAAATGAAAGTTACTGCACTGGCCATGTATGCTATGTCATTTTGTGATATAACATCTTCTCATCCAAATTGTCCTGCAAACATGTTCTCAAATTCTGTTTAGAATAGCCATAGGACTAGTTTTGCCAGCTTTGAGTTACACAGATACTCTTGTTAACTAGACCCAAGGTATTTCAATGAATGATTATACCACTGCGAAATCAGATTATGCGGGATATAATTTATGAAATCATTGCTTGCAAGACAAAAAGAAACAAATATGAAGACTGGGTTCAAAATAGGAAGTTTATCCAAACCCTTTGAGAAAAGGAGACTGTGTACTGAACTCATTATCCCAATGATTCCTCTTCCATACCCGTACAAGCTATGTTGAATAAACATGTGTAACACGTAACAAACTCCCCACTGATTACTGAAAGTATGTATCATGTGTTTGCATGTCATTTGTGTCTACATCTAGACCGTACCAGCTGATTGACAACAGTAGTATTCTCCAGATAGACTGAGGATAGCACTGCCAAACTCCTATGGTGCCACACACATTCATGACACTTACTCTTCAAAACAAAACGTTTTTCAGAGTAGAAAAAAACAACTTTCTATAGCTACATCTCTAAAAGTGATCTCCTTAAGTTCTACTGTGTAATCCTTGCACTGTATCGTATGTGTGTCTGTTGCTGTACGGTCTCACACATACAGTAGGCCTATATGAGGGTTCAAATGCAACGCAGCATGTTCCAACATGTTCCTACATCCACCTCGGGTAATGACTATTCATTGTGGCCTATTTTATCAACCACTGGAACACAATAAATACATTTGTACATACGGTATAGCATTCTCAGCCCAGAAAAAGCACAATGTTTTCAGGTGAGCGCCTTTTTTTAAAGCAGCAAAGCTTTGGTTACATTCAACCACATAACAACTGTGACAATCAATTGACATGCTCAGCAGTAGCCCTAATGTGAGCACAGGGAGCACTTGTGTCTAGAATAGACCCCCATAATTTACTTTGGCTTGCCCTGAGTAAATATAAATTCCCACAATAAGATCTCTGATACCCAAACAATATTTCTCCTGTAATTGCTATTCTTGAACACTGAAATGGCAGGTGTTTGGTCTAGGAGTGTGAAAACATAGCACAATGCAAACAGACAGTAAGAATCAGATAAAAACACTTACTGTGGTGAAGTTCACTGGAAAGCATTCCTCCCCCCTGAACGTACACTGCAGGAGCATCTCACTGATGTCATGGCCCGTGCGGTTGAAGAAGTCCGTCATGTTAAACTGCTTGGGCTTGAAGTTTTGGAAGTTGGACTTATCCTTGAGGGCAGCCAGTACCTCAGGCTCCGCCAGGTGTGGGTTGGCGATTTGGTGGTTGGGGTTGAGGAGGGCCAGGAGCTCTCCCACGTGGTAGAGGTCATTCCTGGTGATCTTGGAGAAGCGGAACTCGTTCAGGTTGCAGAAAGTCACGGAGGGGAAGGTGAGGTTGGGCGCTGCCACCTCGTCCAGCTTGGTGACATGGGGGTACTCAAAGTAGTAGGTCACCCGGTCCATGCAGACCAGCATCAGTAGGCCCAGAGAACCCAGGAAAGACAGTGTCCAGAGGAACCGGCGAAATGTCATGTGCCCATAGGCAAAGATGTGACTCATGCCGTGCAGGGTGGACATGTTGGCAAAGGCTTGCAGGTTGGAGGGCCTGATGCTCTCAATGCTTTCCTCAGAGTCCCCCTTCATGGCTGCGAGGGATACTAAGCGCTGCCTCCTCAACAAGAACTTCAGGTTATAAGACTTTGCTTAGCAACAGAGTAGCGGAAAACCAAGAGCTAGAGCTTGGCACAGTTGCAGCTATATTCCTTCAATGATCGGCGGCCATCAAAACAAACGGCAATCCTAAAATGGTTGTCAGTCTCTTTGACAATTTCTCTTTCATCACAATTCACCTTTCAGTGGGCGTCAGGCTCCTCGTGCAGTCTTAGGTCCCCCTTTCTTTCCCGGGCTCCTCTTCTATTATCTCCCAAGCTCTCACGCTCTCACATACACACACGCTCCTGCTCAGCTGTCCTTTGTAGCAGAACCAAACACAATGACAGCTCCAGAAACACCCACTACCACCAAATGGCAATGCCGCCCGAATCCTGAGTAGTGTGAAGAGGACAATGAAGAGAACAAACAGGGGGGAACAGCGGACATGAAGAGGGAGAGGGACGCGATGAGAATTGCAATGAAAGGGGGCTAACGTTGGGAGAGCGGGGCTCAGCCACGGCAGTCAATGGGACCCTTCCTCCAATCGGAGAGAACGCATCTACATCGTTGTGTTAACGGCATGCAATGGATTTGTGAATGGAGAGAAGAAAGGCAGAGATGGCTCAATGGTCCCTCGCAGCCACCTCTTCTTCTGTCATGTCCCTGGCTGTCTTCTTCCAAAAGGAGAATGAGTGAGTGGGGGTGTGGAGGGTAGGGGGAGGGTCAAAGACCTCCCACCGACCCACCTCGGTGCTTGACAACAGGCTCTGGCGTCTTCCACGGGATCCTATTCCTTGTTCGCACTGATCCACAATTAGCAGGAAAGCCCACCGCTTGATGCTTTACAGCCACCCCCAGCCAACCGAGCCCCTAAAGTCGTTTCAAGATCTTCAGCATCAGCACTGTTTTCCCCAGAAAATGTATATCCTGCCGTCTAGCTGGCTTCCTCTCCCTCCCACTACTCAGTCCCTCTCCCTCTCCCTCTCTCTCTCTTTCTCTCTTTCCCTTGCTCTTTAGTAGTCAGGATCCATCCCACTGCTGAATGGCTGCCTTGCCTGCGTGTCTGTGCTCACAGCAGGAGTCTCCAAATCTGAACAGTTACTTGACTGGGGTATGGATTTATCCATACGCCCAGCTACAACAGGTTGCAGGTAAACGACATTGTTTCATTCTAATACAAAGATAGAGTTCTATACAGTAAATACATGCATGCTTTACATTAAAGCCAGTAAAACATATTATTAATGAACTTTGGAAAGCATTTTTTTTATATTTCTGCAAAGAATTTAGTCTTATGCAATGCTAATACACTTTGCATTCCTATCCTGATATACGGATATAGCCAATACTATTTTTACATCTTTAAATAGCTTCCCCCTGTGGCCACCACATCAGTTCTTGGAGGTTCTTTTGCTGAATATTTCCCCATATTGGACTCTAATCTTAGTGATTTCAAAGAGTTTAAAAAAGGAAATCGAAAAAGATCTTTGCTGTCAACAGCCACATCAACTTGGTAAAAAAATCAGCATACTATCACCTCAAAAATACAGCTTGACTCAGAGGACTTCACACCCCCACAAGACCCACAAAACATACTGTCATGGTCTTCTCTCAAGTCTTCCCAAAAAGGTGCTTTGTTGAATGCAGCTTGTTCAAAATGCTGCTGCTAGACTTTTAACAATTTATTTGACATATTGAATTGAACTGAAAAAGGACAGAATTCTCAAATTACTACACTGTGTCAGAGAATACAGATACTGTTGCTCAACTACAAGTCACTTAATCATTTGGGGCCAAAATCAATTAACAACATGCTAATTCCGTATGAACCTTTTAGACACGTCAGGTGATCTGGATGAGGTCTCTTAACTGTTCCCAGAGTTAAAACTAAAAACGGTAAAGCAGCGTTTAGCTACTATGCTACAAATAGCTGGAACCAACTCCTGAGACTCACTCAAAGCCTGACTAGTTTTAAATCCAAATTAAAAACGTATATGTTCTCGATTGCATTTGGCTGAATTGTTCCTTCTCAGCAATTTCATTTCTCTTTCACAATTGTTTTTATTTTTTCTTGATCTTTTTTTATTCCTGTTAGTGTTTGCCTTGTGTAAAGCACATTGAATTGCCCGTGTATATGAAATGCGCAATACAAATCAACTGGATTTGATTTGATTAGAAAAACAATATGATGCCTCAAATGATGGACCATAAACATTTTGTGCAGTACTGTGCCTCCACACTCTGCTTTTTTTCTGAATAAGGCCATGTTCAGACCAAACTTCCTAAATTCATTCAAACTTCTCCATTATCATACTAGTGTACAATAGCATTTGATCTATGTAAAAATATATTATCTAACAGCACACTGAATTTTGTTGTCTTTGCAATTTAGGCTCAGATTTTTTTGCATTTGCATTGACCTGGAAGCTATATTTCTAGCAAATATAGAAGCATAATGTAGGAAATACAAATGGGAATGGACAAATCTCGATCATAAGCACTGTGTGATTTCTAAGCTATCTAAACTATGTCTGTAAAAATAAAACTCAGTTAGTCAAAAAAGGCCTGGCAAAATACTCTGAAAGTACAGCAATAATTATAAAAGTATCATCATGATTTACACATAAAAAAATATTTTTCACATGTTTGACAAGTCCAAGGTGACTTCTCTGCATGCATGGTTGCATCCTTGTATTGTCTTGGTCCTGTTTGGTATTCCATGAAACGTAAACAAAAAAGCATAAATATTTACCAGCCTGATGGTTCTATAGCTCGCTGAAAGCCAATAATAAGATGATTTATTTGCTTTTCAGAAACAGAAAGCTTATTTGTTACTCAATTAAACGAGATACAGCCTAGATTAATAAAACCAGATGCAGCCTAGATTAATATTTTGGATATTCTTAGTCTTGATTCTTGTCTGATATTTGTTTGCGTCTGATACAAGTGGTGCTGTAATGCTTTATTATTCAGATCTTTCCATGAAACCAGCAGCAGTGATGACGTTTTTGAAAAGTAAGTTTTTCTGCTATAGAAATGCAAAGAGTAAATGAGGGTAGAAATACCTGCACTTACTTTAAAAAAAAAAACAGTTTCAGTATACAGTACCTACAATATGAGAATGCTTAAAGCATTAAAACATTTCTTAGAAGTCGCTAGGGGGATAGACATCACTGATATCCTAATGGCACCTGCCCTATCAATTCAACAACTTCACATCCACTTTCTTGTGCAAAATGGAAAAATCACTGTGAAAACCATTTCTCAACCAGAACTAGTGTTGCTGGTTTAAATATGAAACCTACAGTTTAAATGTCCAATAATCTTTACAAGCTACATTTCTTCGTGCAAATAATATTTCGGAAGACTACAGGTGTCACATAATATTTCAGCACACCATATGGTATCACATCATATTTCAGAACATCAAGGCTCATGCAAGATCCCATCTCACACACACACAAACACTCACACACACACACACACACACACACACTTAGAGAGAGAGAGAAGCATATACACACAAACGCACACACACACATGCGCACACACACACACACACACACACACACACACACACACACACACACACACACACACACACACACAC